>WBMY01003608.1:126781-143367 GCA_013397315.1 Donacobius atricapilla
ATATTGGTACTGCATCTCAACCAGCTCATGCACAGTACCTCCTCTTCCTTGTCAGAATGCTAGCTCAGAAGCTGGCAAGTGGGAACATGTCAAGCTAAATGGAGGGTGATGAACCTATCTNTTCAAAGCTCAAGAAAGTTCTGAATAAATGTTTGGTATTGATTCTTCTCCATTCATTGTAAAAAAAAGTGAAATCACTTTTGTAGCTAGAAACATTCCGAGAATAAGCACTGAGAATAGCTTAGATACAATCAAAACAATTGTCAATAGAATGTGATATTTAGTCAAGCTATTAGGACCCTGAGGGTGTTACCACTGCTTTCTGTCCCTGTGCAGATCCCCAGCACCTTCACTGCCTCTGTCTGCAGCCTAGGACCACATTTCAGCTCAGCCTGGGGCAGCTAGTCCCTGCACCAGAAATGCTGCAGCAGGGCCAGCCCCTGGCCCCGCCTGCTGGACAACCCTCAGTCCTCCACTACATCCATATTTCCAGACTTGTCCCCAGGTTTTCCTGGTTGGACTCTAAACATGACTCATTATATAACCTTATCTAGGACTATGGATGGACCTTTTCCCCTACCACTCCAGTCTTAGTAGATTTTTTTCTGGTCAGTAATTTCATATTCTCTGCTTACTTTCCCTCAACTCCTGGCTCATCCTCCCTTGAGAAGCAGCTCTGCTATTGCTAACCCCTTAAGGTGGGACTACAAGGTAGATTGCTTTAATTAGAGAAAAAAAAATTACCAAATAAAAGTAAAATGAGAGTAAATATTACTGACTAGATTGTGTAACCAATGACAAGTAAATCCTCAGTTAATATTTCCTCCTTTCCTCAAGACACCTTTGTGTACACAGATATTTTGATAAGCCTTACTCTGATTTTTGTAGCAACAAGTGGATAAAGACCCTTCACTGTCATCGCTTTCCTCTCCTGTCTTACAAGACACCTCTCCACTTCCTTCATGTCTAATGACTGCTTTCTCTCTCACAGCTCTCATACTGCTGGTGTATCAGGACTGTCCCCATGTAGAAGCATTTGATTCAACATCTCTTGTTTCTGCTGTTAGTGGAAAGTGCTGTGTTTGTCTGTTCTCTTTGAACTTCACAGTGCTTTACCGTAAGAGTTCGGCTTGTTATTGTTGCTGTTAAACTTGCCATCTCACCCTTCATATTACAGCTATGTCTGGTATTTCTGCTACCTAAACCTTTACAGTCTCAGATTAATTTATCATTCATTGACACTTGAGACAAATAACACGTGCAGTCTGACTGTAAATTTGGTCTATATACTTTCCATTTAATTTTGATCTGAGAACATATCTCAGAGACTTTATTTCTCTAACAAACTGTGGAATTAAGCAAATGATAGATAAATACTGAAGACAATGATGATTAACATTGTCAGAGAACCAAGGAATTATCTGATACATTCTGGAATTCACAGCTACATTCATGATGGAACATGATTATTGCAATGGAAGACTTCAGCCTCAGATATTAGGAGTCTAGTGAAATTCCACTTACTTTTAGATACAGTCCTCCACACCATACCCAGGGACTTAGACATCAAAAAGTGGCAGCTCCAAAAAAGTATGAAACCATTTTCATTAAAAGTAGGAATACTAAGGAGCCACGCTTCTTACCTCTCATTCCTCGCCAGAGTTTTCATGCAAGCTGCACTACAAATGGAGGACTCATTTCATTTCACTTCAGGATGCATTCTTAGTCAATTCCTTAAATTCTTGTATCTTCATATCTTTCTGTAGAGAATACATAAATTTCTTTAAAAAAAAAAGAAAACCACACAACCAAACCAAAAACAAACAAACAAACAAACCAAAACCCAACAAAACTGACACAAAACCCACAAGTAAAATTATTCTTTCTTTGAATCTGCAAGGAGTTTCAGGATATGCAAGGAGGCAGATGATTGGAATCAATGATCTTAAAGGTCTTTTACAGCCTAAATGATTCCAAATATAGTGATGCCAAATATTATCATTCCCAGCTTTTCTTTCAGGAGATCTGCCAGCACTATGTCAGAAGTAAAAGAGGATTTAAGCTTAACTTGACCAAAGCTATCAGGAAATTTGCCATAAAAAAACTGGTTTTGTCTAATTTCACAGCTCCCACAATGCATTACCTGCTCTTACACTATCTATGACCTAGTTTCCACTACTGAAATTATGCCAAGATGATTTTTTGCCTTTCCTTTTATATACATTTTATATACCTTTGTGTATCCTCACTACTCTTAGCAGGCATACTTGTAATTCCTTAAGTCTGATAACTTAGCACAGTCCTAGCATTCTGTTAGGCCAGGAGACCAAACAGCCTAGAGGCCCCGCATTTGGAGGCCAGAAAGCCCTACGCTGTCTTGGGAAACCAAGGTCCTCTCTAGAACATATCCTGTAAACCAAAGATTTGGCCCATCCAAGGGGGAATTCCTCAGCATGGGGGGATATCATGCTATTCATTCAAGTCTCTCATTGTGGCATCTTTGTTATATATGCTCATTTGTAAGGTCTATAAGTTGTGCACATGATCTATCGTGTGTGTGCATTTCAGCACATTCTTCCTTGACAAAGTGGTGCACCATAGGGATCCTTATTAAATACTGAGGATTAAATACCTTAACCATGTCTGGCTCTTAATTTTTAAGACCAAGGGAAAGGCATCAGAAACTTCTGATGAGATGAATTTCGTGACAGGAATGTGGCTATCAACAGCTGCAGACTGTTCAGAAGACACAGGGGAGGAAAGAAGGGTGGAGAGATTGCCCTCTGCACCAAGAAACGCATATGCTGTCTCTGAGGAATAGCTCTGAGCAGGTTGAAAGCTTGTGGATAAAGATTTGAGACAGGAGTAACAAAGGGAACCTTGTGGTTGGTCTCTGTCAAGGGGACCCTGCTGACGAAGCCTTCTTGCTGCAGCTGCAGGAGGCATCATGCTCACAGGCTCTTGTCCTCCTGGGGGGCTTTAACCACCCCGACATCTGCTGGGAAATTTGCACAATGGGCAATCCAGGAGACTCCTGGAAAGCATGGAGGATAACTTCCTAAGTCAGGTAATAGACACCCTTACCAGAGGGAATGCAGTACAGGACTGATGGTCACAAATGTAAGTGAGCTAACTGGGGCTCACTCACGGGACTGGAGGCAGCCTGAGCCACAATGACCATGCAGTGGTGGAGTTCACAGTCCTGAGGGATACAAGTCATGTGAAGAGCAAAGTCATGACCCTGAATTTTAGGAACCCAAACTTCCAGATGTTCAAGGAGCTAGTGAATATAATGAGAATCTGTCTTCAGGATAAGGGAGCAGAACAGAGCTGGCAGATCCTCAGTGATGCCTTCCATAGAGTGCAAAAGCTCTGGATCCTCAGCTATAAGAAATCAGATAAGAAAGGCAAGAGACTGGCATCGTTGATTTGAGGCTTGCTGTCCCTGAGGTCAAATCAAAGGGCAAGAAGGAAATACACAGACAGTGAAAGCAAGGACAATTACTCTGGAAATGGCATAAGAATGCTGCCTGATTATGTAGGGATGAGGTCAGGAAGGCCAAGATGTGGACGGAGCTGAACTTACCCAGGGATGCAGAGTAACAAGAAGGGCTTCTATAGGTATGTCAGAGTGAAAAAGAAGGTCAAAGTAAGTATAGCCCATCAGATCAGCAAGACTGACAAACTGCAAACAAGAAGACTGTAATAGGCTTTTTTTGCCTCAAGAGCAACCTCTTTCCACACCTCTCAAGAGGATGGACACCAGGATGGGAACTGAGAGAGCAAAGTGCTTCCCACTGTTAGACTAGATCAGATTCGTGACTAGCTGAAGAACCCGAATGTACATAACTGTTGGACTAGATGACCTCTAAAGGTCCCTTCCAACCCAAACTACTCTCTGTTTCTATGATTATACTTTCTTTTTCTTTGGATATGATGTGCATCACAACTGGCATGTTGCATGGGAATATAACGAATGGAGTTAAAGAAAAAAATTCTGTTTCTGAACATGAATGAAGCAGTTCTGAACACTGTCTGCCTCTGTCTATGATGGGAATACAGAAACATGGGGGAAAGCATTCGGTCCATACAATCAGACTAAAGCTTGTCAAAAGGGAAAAACCCCAAAAGAACAGTGGAGCATCAAGTCTTCAGTCAGGTGTCCTTCTTCAAATATGCTTGACTACACAATAATGTAGCCATAAGCCTCTTTACCAGAATTGGCCTTCAAAACAGGGTTTTTCTGATAATAGCAGAAAAACCCACTCTGCAAACTAAATATGAAAGTTCAGCTAATATAAATCCAAAAACACTGCTTCATTCTCATCCCTTACACCTACCTATTATACATTAGAAATCTGGCAGAGAGCTCTGTCAAATTGAACTATTGAACTCAAAGTGGCAAAAGGCCCTCCCCAGGCAAGACATTTAAATCATTTTCAAAGTTAATTTCCTGCTCCCAGACTGAGAACAAATATAATAGGGTTTGCTTCATTCTTCTGACAACCAGGAAAATGTTGCCTGAATACTCAACAAGGGAAAGTGTCCTAGAAGGCAGCCAAAGAACTTGCTTTGCAGCACCAAAAAAAAACTCCTCTGCAAAGCAATGCATGTGCATCAGCATGTGAATGGAAATTCTCATTTAACTGTCAGATCTTCCTGGTCTCCTGCTAACCCTGCTTTATAATGAGATTATGAACTGTTTACAAGCTAGTAGTGCCCATGGGAGACTGAGAAGTACCAGAAACCTACAATATAGTTACAGGATTATGTTTCAGAGGGCTGGTTATGCTTTTAAAAAGACCCACCTCTAGTTCCTCTGGATTCCTGGTGACCAAGAATTTTCCCAGTTTCTAAGGATATTTCTATAAAAATTTCTAAAACCAAGAAGCAAAACTTCAATAAAAATTGAAAAAAAAAATGAATAAGATTACTAGATGACTAAAGAGAGTTTGTAGAAGAACAAACAGAAGTGTATATGTATATGGGAACAACAGTATATACATGTTTGTGGCACAGCAAGATAAAACAGGGTTAATTCACATCTAGATCAGTGTATTATTAAAGGTAGAAGACAAACATTATTAACTTTCTAAACAGAAGAATTGTCAGATTCTATTCCTGCATGCGTTTTTACAACTACATAGGAAACATATATACAGAATAGCATCTGCATTCCTAAGAATTTCACATTTATTTTGAATGAAATAGTTGTGTGGCATTGGTTTTTTATTTTGGTTTGAAGTTTTTTTGGTATTTTGGAGTTTTTGTTTGTATGTTTTTTGGGTTTGGGGCTTTTTTGGGAAAGAGTTGATAAGTATTTAAGGGGTTTTTTAAATGGTTTAACTAATTTTTTCCCAATTTCAGCATGTGATATGTGACTTTCTATTGTTCTACAAAGGCAAATTCTATATTTAGGGGAAAAAAAGGAAATAATGATGTTGTCAATTTAATTTTACTTAGTAGTCATAAGTTTCATCAGCCACTGACTCTGCCAGACACAGTGGAAACTTCCAGCAGCTTCTCACAAGAGCCATCTTTGTGGCTCCCCTGCTACCTAAAACCAGACTCTGCCACACTAATACACCAGGACATTTCCAAATAGCCTGTTCATATTACTTGATTTACTCAGAATATATCTCAGTTTCTTTACTGGTTATTTCTCTCTTTGCAGAAATTCTTCTTTCAGCATCCAGCTTAAACTCTAGTGACTGACAGATATTTTTCTTTCTGTTGAGCAATAATATAACTTAACATACAGAATTAGTCCTGCCGCAAGAATTGAGACATTCAGTGCCATTGCTTACTTCCTTAATTTTATTTTGTCCAACAAGCACACACAAACTCTTGTGTAACCAGAAGATGCATGTCTTCAAACTGCTTCTCAGTGAACCTTAAATTATCCACTGAACTAAAACTGACCCTTCTTGACACTTAGCAAGATGGAAATATTTTTTTCAAATATGCTGAAACAAGCTCAGTATAGCAAACTAGGATGCTACATTTTCAAGGATCACTTCTAGAGCCCTGCTATGACAAATTAAATTGCTGAAGTGGATGGATAGGAGAGGGAAAACAGGAGCTTAACTGAAAACTGTAGGATACGTTTCTCCTGTACTGACCTTCATGTGTATAGAATGAAAGAAGAAGCATCCCAGTTTCATTCCTGTATCTTTAGAGTTTCTCTGTTCCCTTCTTTTTGTAGGTACTACTAAGTTTATCATCCTACAAATCTTAGACTATGCTCTAGGTTTAATACGTATGATCTGCAATAAAATAAGAAGGATTTGTTTAGGTAGTAAAAACTTCGTAATTAGAATTTCCCTGCTCAGCATTTAAAAAACTCTCATTTAAGATTTTTTTTTGTATGTGTGAAATTTCTTTGTATTGCAAATGTTTCACTAGCTCAGACTGTATTTTGATAAGAACTGTTATTTGAACAACATGAAAAGATTCCATTTATCTATCTGCTCTATTGCTCTTAATGGAATATTATATTACCATGAAAGAAGTTCACTCTAAGTTCCAAAGCCACAGTGGAATTATTTTTTAATATTGTTTATTGTCCAGCAAAATGTTTCAGGCTCCTTCTCATTCTATTACTCAACATTTTGTGTGCTCAGCAAAGTCATCTCTAGATCAAGTTACAGGAATACTAATGTGTAATCAGTTGGTTTTATTTTTCAAGAAACTTCAATGGTTGTAATTTAAAACAAGTCCATTTATGTAACAGTTTTAACACAACAGGTGAAGACAAATCCCATAATGTCACCATTATTGTGCATCATCAGCCAGGCGATTGTATCACTGGATATTTTCATCTTCTGACTTCAAAACACAGATAGTTAACAAAACCAGATAACTAAAAATTAAAATTGAGATGTAAAAGGAGGGATTAATTGAAGGTTTCAGGTAATGAGGAGAGAGAACACAGTTTTTAATTTAAAAACAAACATAGAACCCTGTTAACTATTTAAATAACTTTATGAGAGTGAATGTCTTTTTTGACAACTTTTAGAAAATCTCCAGACACTGAACTTTACTGTTTCTTGTCACTCATTACAGTACATTTCTTGGCAAAATTTTTGCTGAAAATGTTTAATTGTCTTGCTTTTGGAAACTTCAGTTTCATCCAGTTATTTCATAGGATGTATTAGGGAAAAAAATAGAAACCTCATTGCTTTATAATTCTTCCTGACAGATGGTACCCACAAAATACCCAGTAGCATCACTGAGATTACTGTATTACAAAAATTCAGAGAAGATTAATATCTAATGCTCACCCAGTGATCCCCAGCTCATCATTCAAGAACCAGGATTTAAAATAAGAATAAAATGCCAATACATATGATATATTCATTCAGGTAGCAGGCGTGAAGAGAGATAAGGAAATCCATTCCCAGTATTCATTCCTTAACAGCGAAAAGGTGCACGTAATCTACTCATAGAAAACAATGCTCTCGTCTTGAAAATCACTAATTGTCTTGGGTGGGGTTTCTACTCCCTGATCATCTGCCATATGCCCAGAAATGGTTGCTGTAGCTTTCAGTGGGTCTGGGGAGGGAGGAACCTTGGGTTTCCCAGGCTTTTTCAAAGCCTCCCTCTCAGGCGTTAGTGGTGCCCTGTGACTGCATTACTCTGCTGCTTAGCTAGCATGAGTTTTTTGTTAGCTTAGGCAAGAAGGTTTCTTTTTCCCCTTCCCTGGCCTTGGAGACTGTGGCAACAATCCTTCAGTGGCTTTTGCTTTATCCCGAATTCTTCAGTTTGATTTGGCATGAGAGAGCTGTTGAGGTGAGAAGCAGGGGACCAGTGGGGAGATAAGCAGTTGCTCCATCCAGGCTCCAGACTTCAGAAAAGCCGACCCAGTCAAAAAAAGGACACTAAATACACCAGCTTCGTCTGCTTTGAAGAGTAGACAAACATCAGAGATTCACCAAGTTCCCATCTGGTTTTGCCTGAGCGGCTGCAAGAACCCTTTGGTTTTTTTCCTTCCCTGAGACAAAAGCCAGCACTATTTTTTTTTTCTCCTCCACACTACATTGTGGACGTTGTAGTTTTATTTTTCTCTTTTCCAGGCATTCAGGGTTTTTTTTTATTCTGGTGTGGCTGTGTGTAAGCAGAGGGAGGGGAGTTTGATAATTCAATATGTAGAATTTGCTCAACATTTTTTCCCATGCATTGTTGGCATACTTGTCAATAAATGGCTGAGTTTCTTTCAGTTTCATCCACTGGTCTTATTACCTCATTGGTAGAAAGGGATTGTTGAAAGCATTTTTTTTAAAAGGAAACACTCATCCACAGTATTCCACACCTAAATTTGTTTATAAACCATAAAAAATTGCCTCCTCAGTCTCAGCAAAAGGTGCTTTTGGTGCTCATCTTAGGGTTAGGCTTCAAAAAACCTCCAAGCCTCAAAACCCACAGCTCCAAGGACACTGAAACTACCAAAGGAAAAAAAAAAAAGATCATGACACTTGTACTATCTTATTCCCTCAATAACTACCTCCTTGGCACCAGCAGTGTTCTGGCAGCATCAACCTCAGAAACGGCTGCTTTTACTACTTCTCTTAAAAGGTTACAGTTATGTTTAGGGTTAGGATTGAAAAAACAACAAAGCCCAGAGCTCCAAGGACACTGAAGCTACAAAACAGACACCAAGGGGTGGGCCCTGTGCACTGGCCACTTGAACACGGCCCTTTGAACACTTTCCTCATGGAACCATCCAGGTTCAGGCCACCTCAGCCTCAGAAAAAGGCAGCTTTAATTTTTCCGTTCAGGGACAGGCTTTAGCGTAGGTTTAGGGTTAAAAATAACACAAACCATAGAACTCCATGCACAGTACAACTACAAAAAACATAACTAGGGAAAAACGGCATTGCCCCAACATTATCTCCTGCAAAATTTTCTAATTGCCACCAAAGATGTGATGGCACATAAGCCTCAGCAAAAGGTCCCTTTTACTGCCCTGCCTATGATTAGGCTTACGCCTAGGGTTAAGGTTCAGAAAACCACAAAGCCCGGAGCTCCACGCGCACTGCAGCTACAAAAGGCATGCCAAGGAGAACACAGGACTGCCACAACATGTTCTGCTCCACACCTTTCTGCTTGGCACCAAACAGAGCCCAAGGCTGATTCTCTGCACCACCAAGGGTTATGCTTATGCCTTGGGTGAGGGTTTGGAAAACCACAAAGCCCTGAGCTCCTAGCATTCTGCAGCTACAAAAGTCATGCCAAGGGGAACACAAGACATGTTCCGCTCCACACCTTTCTGCTTGGCACCAGCCTCAGCCCAAGGCTGATTTTACTGCTCCAGCTAGGGTTAAGGTTAATGTTAGGGTTTGGAAAACTACAAAGTCCAGAGCTCCAGGAATTCTGCAGCTGTAAAAGGCATGCCAAGGGGAACACAGGACTGCCACAACATGGCTCCATCCACATCTTTTTGCTTGGCACCAGCCTCACCCTCATAGGGGTTTTTACTGCTCCACCTAGGATTAGGCTTACACCTAGGGTTAGGGTTCAGGAAACCACAAACCCCGGAGCTCCAAGCACACTGCAGCTGCAAAGGCATGCCAAGGTGATCAGGGCTTTGTCCCAGTATGGCACCCTCAACATCTTTTCCTTTGTATGAGCCTTGTTCTGGCCATTTCAGCTTCAGGAAAAGATTGCTTTTCCTGCTCCACTTAGGGTAAGGGTTGCACTTAGGGTTAGGTTTAAGAAATGTGCAAAGCCTAGGGCTCCAGGGACTCTGGAACACCAAGAGGCATGTCAAGGGGAGCATAGCACTTCCAGAACATCTCTTTCTCCATTCCTTTCTCCTTTGCAGCCACCGTGTAATGTTTTCTTGGTGTGGTTTTCAATTCCCTGATCATCTGCTCTCGGCCTAGAAATTGTTGGTGTAGCTTTAATCTTCATCAGTTTCATGGGGGGATCCTTGGGGCTCTTTTTCGAGCTTTTTAAAAGCCTCACTCTCTGAAGTCTGTGGTGCCCTGTTGACCACCTTACTTTGTTGCTTATCCAGCTTGGTTTTTTGTTCACTTAGGCAAGTCGTTTGGTTTTTCTTCTTTTCCCTGTCCTTGGAGACTGCGATGGCAATCTTTCAGTGGCCTTTTTTTCCGTTCATGAACTATTTGGTTTGGTTTTAGTCTGATCGGAGGATGGGTGGGAGACAATGCGGTGAGGGGACTGGCGGGAAGCCACTCCTCTCAGCCCCAGACCTCAGAAAATCTGACCCATTGATAGAAAGGACACCAAATCCACCAGCTCCATCTGCTCTGTAGAGGAGACCAAGTGCCTATGTTTCTTTCCCGAGATGCTGCAGGACCTATTGGAATTTTTCCCCAGAGACAAAAGCGGGCACCATTTTGTTTCTCCCTGACACACAGTTGTCTTCTTCTTTCCCTCCAAGGGAGGGGCAGTGGTGTTGTCTCTGTATAGGGTAAGGCTCAGACAATTCAATACCTACCATTTATTCATTTTTTTCCCATGCTGTGTGGGTACCCTGTTTGCCAATAAATGGTTGTTTTTTCATTTGCATCACCTGATATTAATTTCTTGGCAGGAAGGGATTGCTGGAACCCTTTTCTTTAGAGAAAACACTCATTCTAGAGTGGTTTTCTCCTCAACTTGTCTCTAAATCAAGACAGTAATGAAATCACTCTTGGCTTCAGTGGCACAAGATCCAAGCCAAGACTCTCTCTACTTTATCCAAAATATTCTAAATCCTACAGTGGAATTATCATCTAAAAGCATAACTTTTTTGTGTGAATAGCTTGGTGATATAATTTATTTTCAAAGGTGAATTACAATGAATTTAAAGGTTTTCATTATGGCCAATAATCATAATTCGTATGGGCCAAGTGACACTTTCATTTGAAAGGCTAATGTTGCATTTTGTGAAGGAATATAGAAGGTGTTTACAATTCTAAAAACAAACTTGTCAGTAAATAAGGAATATATCTGCTATTAATTGCCAAAATAACAGTGGTGTACACTTATCACTGTAGTAAAGGTAATTGAAAGCAGATTTATTACCAATTAATCATAAATTATTTTGAAATATTTGTGTTTTTTAGTGTTATTTCTGTTAGTACAACAAAGAGTTTAACCAATTAGCAGAACAATCTGGTTTTTCTATTTCCCCCACTTCCTCACAGAAGAAACACTAATTGGAATGGTGAAATTTTCAAAGATCATTAAACAGTCTGTGCTGTGCTATAGAAAGGTAGTATTAAGGTGTGTGTGTGACCTTGCTAAAGATCAATTTACCTCTAAACTGAGATTCCATTTTGAGATTTTCTCATAAAATACCCTGTTCTCAAAGAACAATCAAACAATCAAACATACAAAAGCAAAGGAAAATTACAAATTAGGAGTGGTATGGGAGTGAAACAGATGCAGAATTTTAATTTGAAAGCATACATACTGATTCATTTAGAAAGGAAAGCAATTTTTGGTCAAGAAGTATCTAGTAAAGTATGGAAAAAAAACAGGAATTAATTGTTTTTGAATTTTTAGCACAGACAAGGCTTTCTGGAAAAGTATTGGCTTCACTGACAACAACAAAAAAAAAAAAAACTTGCATAGTTGGGGGAAAAGGACAGCTTTAAATCACAGTTTGACAGTTTGAAAAAAGACAGAAGCCTTACAGTTGAGTTAGTCCCAGCTGAGCTTGATTATCTTAAATAATTAGACAGCTTGAGAGAAAGAGCTGATTGGAACTTGGGGAGAAGAGGGAGGAAAGGAAGGAAGAGGAGGATTCTATTAAGCCTAGCATGACACAGAAACTGTTGCTTATGAGACACTGTAAAATTAGCCTTATATAATATAATGTGGTAAAATTTGTCAATTTGTGGTAACAAATTAAAATTTCTATTTGAGTCCATGAGTCATACTATGAAGACCATAGGGACGTCTGTTTTATTGCAACTACATGTGTTTCTCTAGTACAAGGTCTTTCTAACAAGCCTTGCTTTACTCACATGCTTAAACTCTCAATCACAACTACATCAGTGGCATAACATAAACAAAAAAAAAGATCAAATTTCAAATAATTTTAGTGAGTAATTTACTAACATGTAAGGCTAACTTTATTATGGGATCTCCTAAAGCAGGCTGAAGGCTAGGGGACAGTTTGGTAGGGTTCTGGGAGTGCATGCACTTCCATAAAGCATCTTCCAGTTGTGATAGATTTCATCCTTTATCTGATCAGCTCCTGCAATTTTGTTTCAAAAATCTGTGTGCAAAGCTTCTCTCATATCTAAGAGGAAATACCTCCAAATTTCATCCTTAAAACAAATCTCAGTTGTGATAGGCCCAAAAAGAATTAGGAAAGCATATTGGGAATACTTTTTCCAAACATAAATGAATTATTAGGAGAAACTTCAAACATGACTGAATGCTAAAATTACCCAGTAAAATTCATCTGTCCTTTTCATCTATTGTATCTCTCCTTTGAAAGTTAAAATGACTGTGCCAATGAGGAAAGGAACCTTTCCTTTCATTAGGAAAGGAACCAAATAATGAAAGCAAAACAATTTGTAGAAGCCTTAGAGCCCTCAGACACAGTCATAGCTCTGTAAACACAGGAATTTTTTTCTTATTTTTGCATTGGTTGTATTTACTGACCAATGGTCATATGTAAATGATTTTAAGTTTAGATAACTGGATGAGATACAAAATCTGTATTTAGATCTCAATCTGCTTCGTAACAGGTGAGGTCTTCATTGGTTATGCTTAGAAGCAAATAATACTCAGACTGCACTTCTGGCAGACATGCTTGTAGTCAGTCTGATGAACAAAACCAGCAGAGGGTGTACAGCATAAATCAGCAAACTTCTCAGAAAAACACAAATGATGTCGCCAGAAACGTCATTCCAAGTCTAAAGAACAGGGTCTAAGAATTGCAAATACAGAACAAGTTAGTTTTTGGTATTATTTTTTGCAATTACTAATAATGTTATTTTAAATTTAAAATGTTACATTATAGAAATCTGGCAAGTCATGAGGGAAATAAACATTGTATCTCTATTTTCTCGATTAAGTTATCCTTATAATAGACTGGGGGAATACATCTGTCAATGTCACTGTTCACATATGGTCTCTGAGTCGTACAGTTGTTCCTATAATTCTTTTTTCATTTTAAGCTTTTAGTCACTGTCAATGATTCATTGAAACTTGATCATGTTTTAATTTAGAAAAAAAAGACTGTGAACTTATCTGAATTCAAAATAACCATACTGCTGCTTTATGCGCTTACAGCAGTGATTATGTTTTCTGTGGGTTAATCAAGCTAATTTCACGAGCACTCTGATATAATTAATCCAATGGGTCATGGTAGTGTAGTAACTGAATATCAGTTATTGCCAGAAAGGCTGAATTCTAAATAAATCCACTTACAGCACAGTTAGGGTGGATTCTGGTCTTCTATTTCTAAAACATGGAAGGAAAACATATGCAAGTGGAGTCTCAACAGCAAAAGCGTGGTTCCACTATAGTGCATAAACAGAGAGCCACCAGGTCATTTTTCAAATGGAAGTATTTTTTAAATTTCCATCTCTTTAGAAAATTATCTGTTGCATATCACCTACATGGAAAGATGAGAGAAAAAAAAATACATTCTATTTGGAGATAGGAGAGCAAGCACACCAAAGAAGGTAAAGAGGCATATCACAAACGCACAGTGATTGTAAATTTAACTTCTGCACAATTTTTACCCCTTCTCATTTAAGATTGATATTCTGGTCTTTTCTATTTCTCCTGAACCCCAAGAACAGGCCTTTATTCACATGTGCTTACATGTTCTGTATCAGTTGAGGAAGAACAATTATGAGTGTAAATAAAGCAAAACAGTTTGAAACAGGTACAAATGCAAGTGCACAAGCAAAAATCACTACAGAGACCACTGGGCTTTTGGACACAGATTTGTATCTCGCAAATCCAGCTATAAAATGCTGCACAAAAACTCATTCCTCGTTCAGATATTCCAGAAATTCCTATGACACTCACAGAATGAATTTAGGTATGGAAATAATTTTCTTCTACCTAACTGGATTCTAAAATAGTCACTTTGTAAAGTAAAAGCTAGGACTATTTCAGACCAGTGTTTCTGAAAGAAAAAGCTATTTCTAAACATAAATCCTGAAAGGAATATTCTGTTGACAGTGGTTATTTTAGCACTCATTTCTAAAATTCTTAAGTTCAAAGTAGTTCTATATAATAACTTCAGAAAGCCTGAAATAAAGAAACAAACAAGGTTAAAGGGCTTATTGAGGGTATGATATAAGATGGTGGTATTTTACGGTATTCCTTTAATAAAGTCACTTCATATATTTATTTTCTTTAGCCTGTGGCAGAACATTCAAGCCATTCTGTGCCATAAGCAGCCATCTGTCACATCACTATCTTTCACATTTTCTTTTATTTCTGCGTAATAGCATGCACTGACTGAACACATGGCCTAGAAGGTGGACAAATGTCTCTCCTAGCTAATATGAATGATTAAGGGGTGTTTGCTGGTGTAAATCATTACACCTCTCATCTTTCCTTCAAGCAATCAGCTGTTAGCTCAGGAAACCACCACAGGAGGCTCCAATTCAGTGGTATCTCCCTCATTACTCTCTGTAAGCCAGACTGGCCAGGGCAGTAGTTTATCTGAGCTGTCTTAATCTTTTCCCAGGGAAGGACAAAGGTCATTCTGCTTTTCACCTAAGTACAACTATTAAAATTACAGCCCTACTAACTGGATGAATCCAGAAGGGAGATGTGGAAGAAGAAAAAGTCATTAAAGGTTTTCAATATTTCACCATGTGCCTCAATTGTTCTGCAATAGTCTTAATTAAGGAGAACATTGAGGAGAGACGGCTAAGTAGCAGTGGGATATTTGGACGCTCTAAATTTCAACACCAAAAACAAGTAGAGGAAATTCAATCTGCTGGCATCTTTTTATTTAACACAGAGGATGCTGGCTTAGATGAAAGAATAGGGTTTTAAAACCCACACAGATCTGGTGGTAACCTTGATAAACTGAAGAAGGAATAGTAGGGAAGAAAGAAAACCATTCCTTACAGAGAGGGAAATTCCATCTTTCACTACTAATGTTTTCTTAGAAGACTGTGTCCTTTCCTGACTTCTACTGTTGTAGAGTATGCAGAACACTGTTAGTGAAAAAAGTATTTGTTCAGCCTTTCTTGTCCAAAACAACTACACTCTTTTTGACTCATTCATATCAGATTCTGATTGTCTTTTGCATATTTGTGAAAACTCAGCACATGCAATAAGTGACTCAAAAAGGAAGGAGAAATTACCTTGCTTGAAAGAAGCCACCTCTATTGGTCTGTTTCCAGGATTCCTTGAACTGCATCACTTCCTATCAGCATTATCATGGAGAATCATATTAGCAGAAAACAGGCTTAGGGACCTTCAAGTCAGATCTCTTGGAGAGTAGTGTTGCAGGTCTATTGTGTTGGGGTTTGGTCACAAACACAAGTATGTCATGGCCTACTCCTAATAAACCTATATGAGAACAACAGAATTAAATTAACTTGATAGGATCATGGGGCACATGAGTAGCTTATTTTTACACTTCAGGAGTAGATTTTATATATACACCAATAGAAAAAAACATCACTTCCTTCAGGTTTTTATATTACTACAACATATCTAGTGCTGAGTACTTTCCTGGTCAGCTGTTATTAGAGTTTGTTACATTACTTGTCCAAGTATTTTAAAATGCAGGTAACAAAAGCTATAATTCAATAATTATCTAATCAAAGGAAATTTAGTAATGACAGTCCTAGTCCCTGTCGGTTATAGATGGTAATTTTCTTCACATAAAATATTCAGAGCCAGACTTGCTTACTAAGACTATAGTCTTCAGCATACTTATGTCATTTCAGTAGTGATCATTCTTACTAAGTGTTTGAGTCTCTGAAGTGCAGCAAAGAAATGACTGAGAACCTTGTTAGATCTCAGACAAACTATCAGGGCAGCCCCAAAACATGACTACAAATTTTGAAGGTCTACAGATTGCTGCAGATACAGATGTTTTCTGTCTAAGTGAATTGCTACAGATTCTTCGCTGTGTTCCAGTTTGGTAGGTTGCTAAGAGTCTTTCAAGGCACTAACATTTTTTGCCTTATCTTCTCCAGTGCTTTAACCTTCAAGGCAATTTAAGAAAGTCAGAGTTCTGTTCTCAGATGTGCCAGGAGCAAGTTAACTGTCCCTGCCCACACCTGAATACAGGGAACATTGACTTCCCACATCTAAATCATTTCACCAAAACCATGGGCCAGTTTATAATGTTAATTAACCTTTTTGACCAGCTCGCTCACAGCAAGGCAATTAGAAGCAGAAGTTAGTGGTTGATTCATTTTGATTTATTTGATATGTGTTGCTGCTTTGACAGAGAATTTGTGAAGTCCCTAGATACAGGACTCAGCTTCTAGAGAAAAATAAATCTGACATTGCAAGGTTTTCACTCTGGCAGTCACCTACCTTTTTGTGCTTTTTCTTAGGGCCGAGTCTTAGTCTAAACACAGGATGCCTCCTTCAACCTCTCTCTTAAAGATTTTTTACATCTTTTTTTTTTT
>WBMY01003608.1:143462-192193 GCA_013397315.1 Donacobius atricapilla
CAAGCAGAATTATCCCTCTGCAACTGTCTTTATTCATTTCTGCATTCACCCATGACACCTACATTTTGATGTGGAATCTTATACTGTCTTCTAGAAAATCCATCTTCTACAACTTTGACATGCTTAAACCCTGTAGTGGTTTCAAATTTACTTATTTCTGTTTCCCTAATTATGTGTGGCGGTCTGAGTGCCTACTGGAATTATTTACTCTTTTTCCTGCTGTGAGATAGGATTAGAAGAGAGGCAAAGCAGGCTCAAAACTTAAAAGGGTATAAAGACAGGTTTATTAACAAAACTAAAATAAGAAAAAACTAGTAAGAATCAGAATAAGACCTTTAAAATACTTCTCTCCCCAACAGCTTCTTTTCTTTCTCACAGAAAATTTATAAAGACAAAACTTGGAACTCTAGTTCAGTTTGCCACTTATAAAATAGTCTTTCATCAATTCATTTAGAGAGAGAAGTCTCTTTTGGTCTGTTATGGTAACTTCCCCACAAGGAAGAAAAGCTCTCTTGTGACTTCTTAATTCTCACAAAAGCAGCCACCCGGAAATATGCATTTGTGAAGTCACTCCCACATTACCCAGCTTCCAACAGCTGCATATGGGCCCTGTATACTCATGGGATACCATTTTAAAGATGAGCGGTTCCAAAAGCAGATGTTTTTCTTCATCTCTAGGAACAGAGATCTTTTCTCTTTCTAGAGGCAAATCTTCATCTTCATCTTCATCTCATCTCTCTCTCTGTTCCAACTCCTCATAAGATCACAGCTACTTCAGTATTTACTTAGTCCACCACAAATACCTTTGCTCAGAACTAATTTGAATACTCTCATTATCTCACCAATACATATTTCCACAACTTAAAGGGATATTCTAGCATATTATAGTCTATTACCATAGCTCGCAGAAGATTTTCAGCCGAAAACCAAGGCATCTTCTCATTCTCTTCCATCTAAGATGTAACTCTGATTTTGATGTCTTCATATTATCTCTCTACGTGATTTCACTTTCTTTTCTCTCACTGGGAGGATTTAATGTTTTGCAAGTTTCATCAGTCTAGGAAAGCGCGAACATTCTCCCAGATCTGCAGAGGGCATGATAGTTCTTGGTAGTGGTGGCTGGAGCATGCTGGAGGGGCTGGGACCTCACAGCAGCATGCCTGCAGGTGGGGCTTTCCCCCGCTTCCTCTGCCTGGCAGCCGCTGGAGGGGCTCGTCCCAGCCCTGCCAGGCCTCCCAGGGGCCACGATGGAGGGGCAGCTTAGCAGCAGAGTGTTAGCAGCCTGATCTGGCCGGGACAGGGCAGGCTCTGCTCTCCTCCCCCTGCCCAGCAGTCACCAGGCCCGGCCCCGACCCAGGGCGTGGCAGGCTCCTCAGGAAGGGGCCCAGCCAGCCGGGTCCCCCCGGCAAAGAGGGATCTCGGTCCCCTTGTTACCTGTTCCCAGGCTGGAAAGAAAAAGAGAGCTCCTCGGGATTTTCTGTGATATTTAACATGTGTTTTCACAGAGGCGTATCATCGTTCTAGTGGCTACACCAGATGTCAATATTCAAACCTAGTCACTGATTGATTTTGCTATAACTTTCTTGGAAAAATCACTTCCTTGCAAAACCAGCACAAACTCATACATACACATTTTCCCGTGCCATGTCCCCACTTTTAAGTGTATTTAAGCCATGGATAATGGCAAGAAACTGAAAGATTTAGGCAATATGACAATATTGCCTAAATGTCTGTTTCCTGTTTGCTCATAGGTCAAAAAATATTCCTTACACCATTACACCTATGATGTATTCCTTACACCTGTGGTGACCTCTGAGTCTGACAGAGTTAATTCCTAGACTCTGAATGAAAAAAAAAAAGTATAAATAAAATACATAAAATAAAATAAAATTAATAAATAAAATAGATTCTGTGTATCTAAGGTAATTGCATGGCAGTAATTAAAAAAACAAATTCTGCTTTCCTAGTTCTATCTTCCAGTTTTCCTGCTGGTCTTCTTTTCCTTACATTGATCTCCCACAAAGTGGCAGATCTACTTTAAGGCGTTCCTCTTAATATTTATGAAAAGAAGAAAAGTGTTTTCCCTAGTAAATGACTGGTTTGCTTTGCCTGGAGGAGAAAAAACAGCAAATGGAGGAGTGCATTATTTCAGATCCTCATGTTTGGGAGTGGGTCTTCTTTTTGCACGTGATGCTATGGTGTAAAACCAGTAGAAAAGCCATCCATTCCTTACAGGTAACCAGTTTTTCTGAATGCTTGGTTGAGAGTAGATGTATAATGAATATACAATGCTGGGGAGAGGTATTGATATTTAGCTCTTTTTTTCTATTTCAAGAGTTCTGCAGGATCAGGAAGCTAATTTCCCTCTCACCAGCCACTTCTTTTCTTAGAAAAGATGAGTGAAGGAGAGCTGCCATAGGTAAAATTAGGCTGGTTGTTTTTTTTAAAGGAAGCACCCTTAGTCCAAATTCCTCAAACCTATCAAAGTGTATGCCTCACTTAGAAATTAGGTACTTGAATCACTGAAAATGATGCCTGCCTGGCACCAATTGAAGTCATTTTAAGCCTTTCTAGAATGAGTGTTTAAGCTTCCAAAAGTGGCATTCTCACTATTTCTCATAGACTTGTAGTGTAATTCAGGTATGAAAGCACCTGAGTAGGTCTCCAGTTTAACCTTACACTCAAAACAGGCCCAGACATGGGATCAAACTAGGTTGTTTAGGGATTTACCTAGTCTGGTCTTGAAAATCACCAAGGGAAGAGGTTATGTAACATTGCTGGGCAACTTGCTACACTGCTGGGCTATCCTCATGGGGACAAAGCTTCTCCTTATAAACAATTTAAACCTATCTTTCAACTTACAGTTTTACCTCTCATCCTCCCACCAGGAAGTACTGTGGAGAGCCTGTGGCCTCAACAGCCTCCATGTAAGGACTAGGGTCTGCTCTTTTGTTCCCCTGAAGCCATCTCATCTCCAGGTTGAGCAATCCCAGCTTTCTCAGCCTTTCCTCACCGTGTGTGCTCAGCCCCCAAACATTTTGGCAGCCTCAGCTAACTCATCCTAATTTGTTGAGGTCCTTCTCATACTGAGGGCCTAAAATTGGATGCTGTGTTGTAGAATCACAGAACATGCTGAGTTGGAAGGGACTCATCAGGATCATCAAGTCCAACTCCTGGCCCTGCACAGTACACCTCAAGAGTCACACCATGTGCCTGAAAGTATTGTCCAAATGCTTCTTGAACTCTGTCAGGCTTGGCGCTGTGACCACTTCTCTGGAGAGCTTATTTCAGAGCCCTAACACTCTCTGGGTGCTCAACCTCTTCCTGATATCCAGCCTAAATCTCACCTGACTCAGCTTCCTGCCACCATGAATCCTGTCACTGGTCATGAGAATGAAGACATCAGTACCTGCACCTCCATTTCTCCATACGAGGAAGTTAAAGACCCCAATGAGGTCTCTCCTCAATCTCCTCCAGGCTGAACAAACCAAGTGATCTCAGCCGCTCCTCATACGGCTTCACCACCAGACCTTCACTATCCTTGCGGCCTCCTTTGGACACTCTCTAGTAGCTTAATGTTGTTCTTTTACTGTGATGACCAAATCTGCACACAGTATTCAAGGTGTGGCCATACCAGTGCAGAGTAGAACAAGGTTTAACAAATGCCAAGAAGAGGAGGATAGTCTCTTCCCTCTGTCTACTGACCATGATTCTCTTAACGTATGATGTGACACTATTGGCAATCTTTGCTGCCAGGGCAAAATGCTGGCCTGTGTGTCACCATTCAAGAGCTCAGCAGTTTTAAGCAGGCTGCTCCCCAAGCAGACCCAGCCTGCCCCATTGCAGAAGGTTCTTCCTTCTCAGGTGAGTGCTCTCCATCATTCCTTTAATGGTATGAGATTCTTGTGGCCCACTCCTCCACCCTGTCTGGTACCCCCTGAATGACAGCTCTGTCATTGATGGCAATACACTTACCTGAGTTAATTAAAGAAGGATTAGTCTCACCAAGGCATTTGACCCACCAAGAATATCGCATTTCTGACCACAGACTTCTCCACAATGCCACCATCACTTACTTCTCCTCTGGTCTTGACCCATGAGCTCTCCCTCAGCCTGTTGTCTCTCCTGTACAAGAGCTCCCCATAAATAGGCTGCTACTTCATGCAGAGAGCACCTCCTCCATCCCCCCTGCTTCTATCTTCCCTGACAATATTGCCTGAAGATCTTGTACCTCTTCATTGCAGGTATCCAGCAGCAAGCTATCCCAGCATGTCTCAGTACTCCTTTACATTTCTGTTGGCAAACAGGTGTTACATCATGCAACTGCGTGTCCCTGAGAGTGACCTGAGCCTTGGGGGCCTGGAGCAGTCTGCTAATAAAGGGTTGATGATAAAGGTGAGGAGACAGGGCCCCCTTTGGAAATCTGAATAGTGTTTATTATCAGCACTTGTATTGTGGGTACAGCCTCAAATGTGTTCCAGGGATGAGAGCCAAGAGGGGTCTGAGGGCACAGGGTTATAAACGGGACAACTATGCAGGTCTTGAGGTCAGGGTCCAATAAGAATAGGGAAAAAGTGATGCAAAGGGGCAAATATAAACTGAGGGGACTAATGGGTTACAGGGGTGGAACACCATGGCAAATTTAACCCAATGGAGTTCAAGGGAAAGAAGAACATTCTGGCATGAGTGCGTAGATGGTAACGGTGACATAAACTTAACGAACCAATAGAACAACAAAACCTAAGAAATATTAACATGTGGCTGCAAAGCCCCATGGGAGGGGGGGTTTCCTCACCATGACCTAAAAAGGTAGCTTTCCCCATCTTCCTCAGCCCCTTCAGGGTTGAGGCATAGCTAACTTGGGGATAAGTCCAGGGGCCTCCACGAACAGGCACTCACCACATTTTCTCAGGTGGATCCCACTGCTCTCATTCTCAAGCATTAGGACTTTTTGTGTTTGTAAAAACCAATACCCCATCTAAGACACAACTTTTGCACAATGTGTGGACCTACAGGATTGGAGTAACCCTCCCCATGCCCCAAACCCTTCCCTTAGATCAAGGAAGCCCCTGGGCTCACACCAGAACCCTACAGCCTCTCCCAACATCCTCAGGATCTCCTGTGGCCAGATTCCTGGTGACCACATGGATGAGCAGCAGGAAAGTCAGTTAGCAACAATGTGGAAAAGGGGAAATTAAGAAATGTGAATGTGTTTTCATGGGAACTTCTTCAAATGCTTTGTTTGAAGATTCATTAAGTGGCATTTCACTTTCAGAAAAATATCATCTGTTTGAAAAAAAAACAGCTGTGGCCTTTCTATCTTCATGGTCTCTTCTCTCATTTAACAAACAATAAGACAACAGGAAAAGGCCTCAAGCTGGTCTGTGGGAGGTTTAGTTTGGATTGGATATTAGGAAACANAAAGGTGAGGAGACAGGGCCCCCTTTGGAAATCTGAATAGTGTTTATTATCAGCACTTGTATTGTGGGTACAGCCTCAAATGTGTTCCAGGGATGAGAGCCAAGAGGGGTCTGAGGGCACAGGGTTATAAACGGGACAACTATGCAGGTCTTGAGGTCAGGGTGCAATAAGAATAGGGAAAAAGTGATGCAAAGGGGCAAATATAAACTGAGGGGACTGATGGGTTACAGGGGTGGAACACCATGGCAAATTTAACCCAATGGAGTTCAAGGGAAAGAAGAACATTCTGGCATGAGTGCGTAGATGGTAACGGTGACATNACAAATAAGACAACAGTAAAAGGCCTCAAGCTGGTCTGTGGGAGGTTTAGTTTGGATTGGATATTAGGAAACATTTCTTCTCTGGAAAGTTGTCAAGCATTGGAAAAGGTCACTCGGGGAAGTGGTTTAAATACCCCAGATGGATTTGAAAAAATTGTCAATTAGGAACATGGTTTAGTGGTAGACTTGGCAGTGCTAAGTTTCCATTGGACCCAATGATCTTAAAAAGGTCTTTTCCAACTTAAGCAGTTGTATGATTCTGTGATACCTAAGAAAAATTTTAGAGCATTTAAGAGATTATATATCTGGCCAAGGTTCTGTTTTCAAGTTCATGGGGTGTAAACCCAAAGACATTTCATCTACAAAATTCATTTTTAATCAAGGTAAAGGTTCTCCTCAGTGAAGCCTTTTTATTTAATATGTAGCTCTTCCAGCTTTATATGAGTGTTACTGAGAGCAAAATGTGATTCATTACAGTCATCCCCACATTTTTTTCAGTGCCTTTTTTTAATTCTCAGCTTTATCAAGGCCTTTCACATGCCGTGCTGATGTTTACAGAATAGCCAAAGAGCATCTTTATTTTTAGTCAAGGTTCTCCTTTAAAACACCTTGCCAGTACAATGCGTCTGTGTTTGATTATCTAATCTGTGAGCAGATCAGTCCTCTCAGGAAAAAATGTTAACTTTCTCCCAGGGGGCCAGAATAGCTGTTATACAGACATTTTTCTGCATTCATCTCTCTTTTTGCATCTTTGTCATTCTGGTAAAATAGATTTCTTAGCAGCAGAAAATACTTTGTATTCATATCCTGTTTTCCATCCATGGATCTCAAAACACTTTTCCAATATAAACAAAATAATTGTTAATTAAAACAAATTAATCATCCAGACAAATATGACTATCAATATTTTGGGGGTAGGGAAGTCGAAGTACAGGAAGCTTAGATGACTTGTTCAAGGTCATATTGGAGACAAACAAGAAGATAAAGATGTGAAAAAAAGTTAGATCATTTTCAATTCCAAGATACAAGCTAGATAGGCTAGAAAAATTATTTGCATTGTCACAGATATTTTGAGATTTTAATTAAAATAAGCAAACCACTAAGCAATTTATATTTAACCCATTAAATCTTCTGTGGGGAAAACGAAAGTGTATCTAGGTACGAAATGACCTTTTTAAAAGCATTATTCAAACATGTCCTTCGGACACATCCTATAAGGAGACTAAGAAGCTAACACAAAGATTTATGTCCTAGCATCATCATCACTAGCGTATGCAATATCTGTGCTGCAAATATTTATGTACCTACTGGTAGACAGAGATGAAGCAATTCTAACATCAATATTAGTACACAAAACTAGGGGTTATACTTCAAACAGAAGTGGGAGGTTTTTAAATTAGGTATTTGGTGTTTGCTACGTGGCAAGGCCTGAGGTCTCAAGGGAAACTCACAGAACACTCATAAAAGAAACACACACACACACAAAAAAAAAAGAAGTGGGGGTGGGGAGAGAGAGTGGGAGTGGGAGTGAGAATGCTTGGCTGCCAGCTACAACTCCAACAGAGACGGATTTTCCCTTTGGTACTGCCATTTATGCCAGCCTTGTATAATTATTCTAGATATAGACTGTCTATAAAGGACTGTCTCAAATAGGACTACATACTTGTATTTAGGCAACCCCAACCCCCACATCCCTGTTTATCCTTCTCACATAACTCAACAGAGACATATAGGTGGCTTTAACAATAGACACTACTGTAAATAGGTGTTAAACCAGATGCTTCCCATTTAGCAAGAATACTTTCTTTATCAAGTACATGGTAAAAAAAAAAAATGCAAACCACTGCTACAAAAGTCTCTGCAAAATCGTAATATCTAAACTGTATTTCATTATGGTTATTAAAACAGTTTTGTGATGTTCTTCTAAATCTCTGTCAAACACATCATGACCCTTTAATTCAGCTAAAAAAAATGAAATTACTTTTGTGGGCCTTGTACCTGATAAACAGAAAAATACCAAACTTGAATCAATATGCCCTCTGTTACTATAACCACCATACTGGGGTTATAGAGGAAAAAAGCCTGTTTTTCACTGTCCTTGTTCATGCAATAGCCAGTTTGCTGATTAGAAAGCAGATTATGCTTTCCTTGGCATTTACCCAGTTACTGTCTGGACTGAAAGGTTATAGGAGCACACATACCATGGCTCTGCAAGAATTAGAAAGGCCAACAAGTCACATATCCTCAGTGCCTGAGGCAGAGAAAATACTGTTCCCTTCTCAGAGCTTTTTTCTACCTTCAGTCTTCTGAGGGAGTGTCAGACATAAGGTATCAATGTGCATAAGCAACTTTGGAGATTGACAGTTTTATTCATTTTCTTTGTCAGATTCTTAAGTGTAATGTAGCAGACAGCATATGAGATTACTTCTCACCTACAATGCATACCAGAATTTCCACCTGCAAACCTAGCCCCGCCTTTCTATTCAACTTTCATAAAATGCAAAAAATTTTAAACCTTGAGAAAAGAGCTAAAATTCAATTCAGACTGATAAAGTTAATTTTTTGGATTAATGTTTTTCAATGAGATCATATTCTCTAGTCATATGTCAATCAGAAATGTTCTTATTTACAGGAACCTCCCTGATTAAATAACACAACAAACAATCAGAAAATAAATGAGCTGAAAATGTTATTACTCAGTTTGTAAGAGGGTTCTCCTACATTGTCCTGAGGAAAAATGAATAGATCACACTCTCAGCATCTTCCATTTTAGTGAGGCTCAAAATTCCATAAGTCTGAATGGTCAAACTAGTTCTTTGGCCCAAACTAGAGCGAAAAACAATATACATCTATGTATGTTTGCTCAAGCACAGCCTCTTGCAGTTGCACCCAGCATATCCCAGGCAAATTTGCTCAGCTGTCACAAACAGTGAAGCCAGATTAGACCAGCAGAATCCCTACCTGTACAGACCCCACAGGAGCAACAAGTCTGACATGACACTGAAGTTTTTTCACAGGACTGAATCCAGACTAAATGGCTAGCTGGAAATAGTAGGGTGGCTGAGGCTTCAGGGGGTTTTATACAGCATGGGATTCATTGTGAGCTGTGTCCTTACTGAGTCCAGACTAGTCAGAATGCATGAGACTGGGAGATGGATCATAATGAGTGGAGTTCTCAACCATTTTTTGCTATTTTGGAGCACCCTTCCTGAGCAAAGTCCATCACTGTCAGAATTTCTCCATTCAGTCTATGTCTTTCTTGCTAAACCAGGCTGAGGTCTAACAGCAAGGTTAGTCTTACCATCCTAAAATTTTCACCCTTAAAAATCCTTTTCAATCCCCTGCATTTGTTGCAAACCACCTTGGTATTTCTATATATCTTGCTAATGTCTCCTCTATCTGTGTAAGGTCTGTTGCTGATTTGATCAGTCAAGCACTTGGCTTATATCTGGGCACTGCCAGGATTCAAAGTCTACGGACTGTTGCATCTGCCTTACCTGCAGCATCAGATCTGGAGGGTATATGTTCTGAAAACATCCTCTCTCATCCCAGCTTCTTAAAAAAACACATGAAAATCTTGGTACAAGTGGTCATAAGTGCTGAGGTCTTTGTGTTTCCTGTTTTAAAACCTATGCAGGGACTGGGTACTGAACAGTGATCCCAGGAATGTTGAATGTCCACCACATCAGAATGTACGTCAGTCACAGATAGTTACTTCCCAGGAAGACTTTAGAAATGTTTGGTCACTTTACTAACACACGATCCATAACAGTTTGATGCCTTTACATTGTGAGCGTGACAAAGAAAATTGAATGCATTTTCTTGGAAGAACTTAATATATTTTCTTTATCACTTTTAAACTCTGCTTAAAAGATGATACAGCAACTTTCAGGTAGAAAAGGAAAGGCTAAAAAGCATGTAATTCAGCTCACAATGGATTTTACAGGCCTCAATGGAATTAATTACTGAGAACTTGCACATGTAGTAATTAATTTCATGCAATTCAGCACCATCTGCAGATGCATTATTTCCTTTCAAAGCTACTATAATTTGATGTAAAAGAGAAATTGTTAGGAGTTTTTAGGCAGCAAAAAAAGCTTTTGTGTGCCAAAACTTGTTTATGCCAAAGAAATTAGATAAGGAAATTAAATATTGTTTGAAAAACATAACCTCTTTTCCCATTAAAGAGAAAATACCTCTCAATTGTCAATTGCAATTACAGAGCTTTGGGAAAAAGAAACTTTGATTTAGGACTGATTTTCTTGTTTAAAAAAATAGTTGTGGGTTTTTTGGCAGCAATCACTTATCATTTGCAGGTGAATTGTGCTATTATAACAACCTTTGTACCCATTGCAAGCAAAACCTATTGAATATACATCCCTCTGTTAAAGTATATTTCAAAAATATTTTATATTATTTGCTTGTAAGATATATAAAAATCTTTAATTACTTTTCATTAGCTTGTATATAACTTGCTCTGTAACAGAAAACAATTGACTGCAGCAATGACATGAGCTGTTTTTCTCATATTCAAGGGCAGGGAGGGTGTATCTTTTTTAACTCCTACTGAGGGTTCACACGTACTGAGAAGGGGATTTCATCAACTAAAATAAATTTAAATTAGTGTCCTGAAGCATTGAAGAGCATCCCTCATTTGCCTCTTTAAAATCTGTAGATTTTAATGCCAGAAATACTGTCAAAGAGCATACTACAATAATGTACTCTGTGCATCAACTGAACCATCAGTTTTGTGCAAGAAACTCAAAAAACCTATTTTGACTTTTCTCTGGTATTCATGTAGCACCTAACACAAGGGCTGATTCTGCTGTAATACTGCGACTGGGAAAGAGTATGTATTTGTGAGAGAGAGGCTATTCACATAGCACAGTTTTTGTTCTGTGATGTGTTAGACAGCATCCATTGTTCTTTGACAATAATAATGAATAGGTTACAGCCCCATCAGTCTATGCACATTTAACACAGAGTCACATTATCACGGAAGGGTTCCTGTTTTGAAAAAAGATATGCAAGTATTATTTGCATTTGTTAGCACTCACAATATTCAACTTCAGCTGAAAGCTTGTTTTCTGTACACAACAAACTCTGTGGTATTAAAGAGCTGAAAGCACTAGCCTTATAATTACAAGAAGGCTAGTCAGGTTCCGTATATTTTCCTTCTGCTATTAGAGGCCTGGACATGGTTTCCCTTCCTGAAAAATACCCATTGAAGCCTTGTGTCTAACAAGAAACTAGATAACAGCATTCCAATTGCATTTGGAGCTAAAGGAGGCGCCATCATGATAGTCACATTATGGGAATAGTATAGGGCAATACAGATAATTGATTTTAGAGCAATCACTTACGAAAGCGAGAAGCCATGAACAAGCAAAAACTCTTTCCAATGCACTTTACAAAGAAAACATGAAGACCTGCAGACAACAAATCTATAGTCTTCCTACAACAATCACTTTTAAACAAGCTTGGTATCTTTACCTAGAGAAGCAAAGATGGTGAATCATTAAGCAATTACAGTGCGGTGTCCTTATTTTTGGACCCAGCTTTTTGGATATGTACTGAAATAGAGCTTGCATTTGGATATGTAAAGTCCCTGGTCCTTAAAAAAAAAAAAAAATTAAAAGCATGGATATGAATGTAATATTTAGGGCCCAAATAGGGCAATAAGGTTTTCTGAAAAGGTCCTTGAAATCACACTTTTAAATATGCCAGAGGAATATTATTGATTATTTTTGTGCTGTTCTTATTGTCATTGCCTCCACTGATAAGAGACGAGACAAATGGTTTGAGGGAAGGAAGACATGAGAAATTTGTTCACTCTGCAGCCTTAAGATTTCCTCAGGCCTGGATTGACTGTCATTTCCTGATCTTTATGCAATTTTTATCACAATAGGTTATCACCACCATTTAATGTCTTATGTATTCTGAAGGAATATTGTCATTCTCCTTACTACGATAAAAGGGCAGAGTCATGTAGTAAAGGCAGGAAACATCACGGATTTAATACATTTGCATAGAAAGATCTTCGTGCTATGACAGAAAAGGCTCAGAATGTATGCAGTCTGATGATTAAATTGGGATTGGCCTAAACAAACAAAAACATCTTGCAAATCATTCTTCCTCCAGACAGGTTTAAGATTATGATCTCCCAGTTCTTGGTGCTGCTATACATGTACAAGCAATTCAACCTCATCAGAGTCTTGATTTAGAGGGCTTAAATTCAACTCATTGCTCACTTTTTTGACTGAAACAAAATTATTTAGACCACTGAAATGTTACCATTATTTCTAGATGACCTTAAATAAACAACTGATGCAATAAATTCATAGTTACTTAGTAAAGCTTCAATTTTAGTCATACAGTGTTCAACTTGCTCATTTCTGTTAACACTTTGTGGACTGTGTGGATTCTTTTTTTATGATGCAATGAATTACCCATTATTATGAAATTGTTTCTTATGGAACCGTGTCTTTCGAATAGTTAAGCTGACAATATTAAAATCATAAACCCATGATATGATGACATGTGTCCTATGCTGTAATGAATGATATCAGTTTTTTCCACTTACTTAAAAGCTGTCTCATGGAGGCCCCAAACCCTAGAGCAAACATCTTGTGGGGATTACATGGCTTATCTCTATACATGTGGACACAACAGTTAATTGTGCAGTAAATGAGGTAAAGAAACCTTTGACTGTCACATATGCTCAAAGACTGATTCTTTTGGTCTCTGGATGTTGTAAAGGGTCACATTTTTCCCAACTCATAGCCTTATTACAACCTAAATCTCTCTGTATTACATACTTTTGGTAGCCCAAAAAAATATTGGTCTAAGGTAGAAGTGAGAAGGTAGAAGTTTTTTATTAGTCTAATGGTACATAGAAGTACATTGAAGAAGCAGGTGTGTGAGAAGACACAGGAACAAGTGTGTGAGAAGACTAGCAACACACAAAGGAGCTAAAATCTATTAAGAGGTTTATGTGGTATGCTTAATCTTCTTATATGAGCCTTTGAACTCTACTCCTTTAGTACATATCTGATTCAGACTTCTAAGTATGTGCAAGTCTCCATAAGGCCTTCCTTTCCACTTCCCTAAAGCAACAGACTTAAGAAGATGAAGCTGGATTGAATTATTTCCTGTTTTAACTTCCTTTTTTTCTCCATTAAAATTTCTCCCATGTCACTTTACACCATAAACGTGGTCACAGCCTGGCACAAAGGACTGTTTCGTAGCAGTTCCAGTAGAAAAAAAGTATCCTGAATGCAAATATTTATTTACAAACTGCAGTGATAATTTAGATACTTAAAGTAATCCTTACTTTAAAAAGCTTTGCATCCAGCCTTATTCAATAATTCCATTTGTGACCAAAAATGACAGAGTAGACTGTTTGGTTTTTTTTAACTAACAGGAGGCTGGTGGGAATGTGTGTATTTTGGAGGCTAGGGTTCAGTTCCAAATGGTCTTGACAAAGTAGATAAATAGCCCAGAAAATAATCTAGCATGTGAAAATAGAAATAGGTAACCACAGCCTGCTGAACAACCTATTGGTTCTTTGGAAACACTTTCTTTACCGTATCATTCCTGGTCTGTTCAGCAAGAGCATGAGTTCAGTTTTGGAAACAGAACAATTAGAAAAACTTCAGAGCATCAGATGCATGAAGAACAATCTGTTAAAAAAAAAAAAAACCAAACAACAACAAAACAACCAAAAAAAACCCCCAAAACTAAACAAAACTTAAACCTGATGTTGTTTATCATAAAGTAGGAATGTTTGAGAAAAGAATTCCAAAAATAGTCTCCAATTTCCTAAAGGCTGCAGCAATAAGGAAGAAATTAACCTCTACTCCACACGCATAGTTGATATGAGGCAAAAATACCTGAAGTTACAAAGAACAATAATAGAGGTAAGACATTAATAAAACATTTTATGACCAGAAGTGAAACGCTAATAGATGACAATGATTAGCCGGTGGCATCTTCATTGTTTGAGGTCTTTAGCAAAAACTTGAGCAGACCTTAGAAAAAACAAAACAAAACAAAACAAAACAAAACAAACAAACAAAAAACACACACACAGACACACACACAAAAAAAAAAAAAAAAAAAAAAAGAGGTTACCTTAGGATAAGGCAGTTGATTTGGTGACTTCCTAAGGTCTCTTTCCAACGAGCTTTTTAAGGTATGGCAAAATTTTAAATTATGTCCTTTTGTGTATACAGAAAAATCCTGTGCCCATTCTATCACTTCACTCCTGTGAAGTGTATGTATATGTATTTTCATCTCATATATTTTCAAGGAGACTTTGACTTTGCACCAACCTGTTTCCTCTTATACATCTTCTTCAGCAATGAAGCAGGGCAACAAAATTTAACTTTTCTTACAGCACCAGAATATAGTAGTTTTCTCTGTATTTCAAAGCCATTCAACCAAGTAGCAAGGTAACTGTCTTTATTTTTATGCCAGACATACAACTTTTCTGCCTTTCTGAGTCACTGTCATGCCTGAGAAATGCCACTCCCAGACCGCAGGGTCTTCCTCCCTGCAGAGCACAGCACCAACCAAAGGCTTTGAACCCACCCTGTGGAAGCAATGGCAACTGAAGCAGGGTAAGGATAGATAAGCCTGCACTGCATATTCTTTTCTAGTGCCAGATGCAGCTTGCTATCTCATGGAGAAGAGTGATGACCCCAGTTGCATCTCCCATGTGTTGGTGCTGCTGGCTGCACTCACTGAGCACTCGCCCTGTCCAGGCAGTCTGGGAGCTCCATGATTAAGGACTCAATTGCCCCCAATTTACACACTTGCACATCCTCACCTGGCTGCAGTCTGGCCCTGTGGCATTGAAAGAATGCACAAGGAACAGAAAATTCAAATACTTCCTCTTTATGACAGAGTATAAATAAACAAGAAGGAAAGATTTATAGTACGTTAAACATTGGATAACTCAACCACTATAAATATAGTGTGCTCTTGAAAATTTAGCAACAGTTTGGAAGTGATTGAAGGATTCTATGTGTAAATGTGTCTCTATATACAGGCAGGTCCATTCACCCCAAATTGTACAGAATAAATAGCATACAATAGATTTTATACCAAAATGACACTCTAGAGAAAATAGAGAGCAGAAGCAGGATAATGTGACAGAAAAAGACAGACAAAGGACACTGTAAAAGTGCTCAGGGGAGAGAAAAGGAGAAACAAGAAAAATAGGACAATGTGCTAAGGAAAAAACCTAGGCTTTAAAAAAGGAGAAATAAAGGTTGGTTGATGTGGCATGCTAAAACAAAGAGATTCAATTAAAGAGATAAGTGTAACAGTGAGAAAAAATAGGAAGACATATGACAAAAGAGAGTAAAGGTAACAGACTAGTATACAGAAAAACAGTTAATATGTAAATATAAATGCTAGTTCAGTGCTAAAAGGGAAAAAGGAAGGACAGAAGGGAGATCTCAGGGTAGACTGGATATTCTTTAGGCAAAGAGACTTATGTAAATATGACACACGAGCAAGTCTACAAAAATTGAAATCTTGTAGGAAACAATTGGGAAAAATGGGGCAAAAAGCTTTGCACCAATCTCATAAAAGTCCAGGATTTCTGGAAATGAGAAAGACAGTGGTCAAGGAAGGTGATTCTCTCCTCCTGCTCCAGTCTCATGAGACCTCACCTGCAATGCTGCATCCAGCTCCGGGGTTCCCAGCACAGGAGGGGCAATGACTTTTTGGAGAGAATCCAGAGAAGAATCACTGAGATTATTAAAGGAAGGAGTGTCTTTCTGTGAGAAAAGGCTAAAAGAATAGGATTCATTCAACCTCGAAAAGAGAAGGCTTAAGGGTGACCTAGTTGTGGCCTTCCAGTGCCTAGAGGAAGCCTACAAGAAAGAGGGAGAGGGACTTGTTACAAGAGCATGTAGTGGTAGGACAAGGAAGAATGGCTTCAAATTGAAAGAGAACAAGTTTAGATTAGACATTAAGAAGAAATTCTTTACTGTAAGGATGGTGAGGCACTAAAACAGGTTGGCCAGAGAAGCTGTGGATGCCCCATCCCTGGAAGTGTTCAAGACCAGCATTGGAACTTCATGGTCTAAAAGGTCCCTTCCAACTCAAACCATTCTATGATGCTATGGGGTATGGGAAAAGGAGCGCATCTCACAGCATATACTTGTGAATATCTGAAAGAGTAAAATTCGTACCACTGAAGGACTTTTTTTCTCCAGTAATTTTCCATGTGCCGATTCATTACTAGTGGCCCCAGGTAATGGGTACACAGAAGATTAGATGCAGGAGGCCATAGAGCACCCAGAACACTGACATGGGGTTGGAAACATGACATAGAGTCTATAAGAAACTTTTTGATTTTTAGAAGTAACACCTGGAGCACAGGCATATCCTAATCTCGTCTCATCTAAAATAGCACTAGATAGTTAGGCAGCCCATGACCCACTTTTTAAGGGGATAGAGCCTGATTTTTTTTTGACATAATATCTGTTGTAAAGGTTTTACAGTTGTGTGAATAGAGCTGTATAAGGTCATTTCACAGAAATGTTCTTAGCAGCCATTAACAGGCAGAGAGCCCTCCATTGTCATGTTATAACCTGTCTGAATGTGACGTGACTGGGAAGCTGCTGGCGGGAAATTGCTGTGACTTTTACCTTCTCTGCTACTTCAGGACACTGAAAACCTAGCTCAAATTCCAAAATTCTTCATAAATCTACATCCAAGAAATAGCTCCTAATTTGGTCACCTTGAAAAGCCTCTATTTCTCTAAGGGCGTAACTGGTAGATGCATCAAGTATTGGAGGGGATTGGCCTAAGACATCATCTCAACGCCTAAGAGCTACATATAACATGTCTGTCTCTCCCTTTCACTGTGGCATGTGACAGGAATTTTAGATGACATGAGCCTGAGCTTGTCAGAGCAAGGACCACTTCTTGCTTAGAGAAATTCATCCATACTGAAAATTACTTAATGTCGATTCATATCTAGATTTGGCCTAGTCTTAAGTAGATGAGAAGGCAAACTGTTGGTTAAAGTAGAAACCCTAACACTTTGTACCAAAAAAGTGAGCTGCAAAACTGGGACTGACAACCCATGTGAGTAGTAACACTTCGGTCAGCCTTGTAGGATGAGAAAACATCTGCTTGTTAGGTGGACACGGGGACGCATTCCACTCACAGTAACCAAGTCTAAGGATAGTTTGTTCTCTTTTAGCCCCAGACAGCAGTTGTGTCAGTGATTATGATGTGCAGCTTTCATAACAAAGCAATAAACATACACACCTTCTAGTTAGTAATTAGGACACATTTGTAGAATATGATTCTAAATGTGTTCATTTGTCTGGCATAGTACCTTTTCCCCTATTGTATCTCAAGGAAATCATAGCATATTCAAGAAGATAACTGAGTGAATAGACTGCAATTAGCATGAACACCAAGTCTGGCTATTTTGTTATAGCATTTTAGGGCACATTTATATTTTCCCTGTCAGTCAGCAGTTTTAAATTCAATTGCATTTCCTAATTATTCCCAAATGAATTATAAGTAGAATCTGATTAGTTGCATGTAAAATGTATAGGTGCATTTGGAATCTTAGTGTTCAAATGAAACACTGCATCTTTTCTTGCTTACTACAAGAGAAATTGAAGGCGTGCATAAAAAGGTGAATCATTCTATCAATACATTTCTTTCAACTGTCAGCTGAAAGATTAGGACTTTCTTTGAAAAAAAACACTGCTTCCCTGACGATGCTCTTGTACACTGTATTGGATCAAAAACCTGCACTTCCAAAGCCTTAAAAAATACATCAGACTGGAACTTGTGAACTGCTTCTATTTGTCATCTGCAGAAATAAATATGTGAGCCAAAGGCAAAGAATTTTCATTTCAATGCATGATAAGCATGGTTCCACAAGCAGCTGAGATTCATGCAATAAGACAGAGGGAGTAAAAACATGAAGCCAGTAAATGCATTCTCATGTCTGTGTGTATGGTTCTCAAGGAGCATTAGAGGCCAGAAAAAGCATGACTGGCTGGCCTGATTTCTTCTGTGAAAAGCACTAAAACAGTAACCACAGCAAGGAAAAGGTAATTAAACTGAGATTTTTTACCTCTTGTGTCTACTTTTGATGTTTTCTCAAAATCAGGTTTAAGAAAGCCTGTATATTTCATTTTAAATCAGTTCAATTGAAAACTGTAAATGGCTCCCTTGGAGGGACAGAGTAAGATACCTGCTACCCATAGGCAGTGCAGTGATTGGGTTCGTATGAATCTGCAATTGTAAGCTGAGGCTTTTTGAGTGTAATACAAACTTTGTCTGCATTTTGAAGCATGATATTTATATTTAGAAATTCAAATTTTGTTTTTAAATTCCTTCCCTAATTGTATTTTCTGTCAAGGCTGTTCTTAGCTATTCTTTGCCTCTCGACAGGAGATATTACAGATCAAGAAAGCTTGAAAATTACTAGACTATTCAGATACTCAATCATCACAAATGGTGACTTGGATGTATAATTGAACTTCTCTTTGAAAGAGACCTAAAGGATATGGAAGCTGTCCTTGAAAAGCAGCTGAAGTAAATATTGTTAAGAAAAATCCCACAAAACAAAACCAAAAATTCTTCAGTTTGTTTTTGTTTGCTTGGGGTGTTTTTTGGGGGGGCTGGGGTAATTTTTTAATTAAAATCCAATTGTTTGTTCAGTAATACTCTTACTATAAATATATTAAACAACCTACCAATTTGCAGAGTAATAGTACTATAGGACTTCATAGCTGAAAAATTTAGAACATAATGAATGTTTGAAATCTGAAGTAACCAAACTGCGAAACAGTAATGCAGTAATCCCTATGAAACAGTAATAATTATAATCACAAGAAAAATAGGAAAAACCAAGGACTATAAGTGCAATCACAATAAAGATTTTTGTTTATTTTGCTTTTAAAATATTGCAGATTAGAATTTACTTGTTGCTAAATAACATGCTAGTGGATAAAACACTTTGATCAATACTCTCTGATATTTTCTAGGAGCTACATTGCAGTCTTTCAAGATGAAAAATGTCTTTAAGATTTATAATGCATTTGTCATTTGGTGAAGGGAATTCTACTCTCCAGTTTATTTGCTTTTTGGCAATCAATAAAGCTATTTGTACAAAAGTCTCTTTGAATTTGTCTACTCTGGTATTTTCATTTCTGTGAAGTAAACAAACACACAATAAATAGGAATTTTTATTTTAGCTATTCTATTTGTGGCTTGAGTCACCTGGCACTAATACTTTCACAATTTAGAAAAATTTCAAAACTTATGCACGGCATCACTTTCATTTTTAAAAAAATCTTGGACAACAAAACCTAGTAACCTTTACTGAACAAACTATAAGGTTTGTAGTTGTAAAAAAGTATTAATATAAGTACTGATATTTAACAGAATTTAATACATTAAAACCAATTTTCATTTGACTGTCAGCAAGTGTCTGCAGAGTTTTTGTACTTCATGTTTTGTGATTAATTTTTAAGACTGGAGTAAATGTGAGTTTGAAAAATTGGCACCTATCTCTACACCAGTATTCTTTAGCTCACAATATATCTGAGTAACACTTTTGCTGAAAGATGGATTTTATGACTATTCAAGGATACATTCACTTTATACATCAGCACTGATGCACACTCCACCATCATATTCCTTCCTCCTGCCTCCTCTGAAGTGTTTTGTATTAGTGCCAAAAGCCAGCATCTAGACAGCATCTGGATGATAACTCCTGCTCATTCTAGTCATTACTTTCTGCTCAATTATGTCTGTCTATTATGCGTTACTTATGTCTCATTTTAGGCTTCTGCTTTCATGCTGGAATGTGTAAGGACAGAGAGGCCAATTGGCTTTTCACATCTGAGACTTGGAAAGAGACAATATAGTCTTCTAGGTTATGTTTGCTTCCCAGGTAACCCAAAGACTTCTCCAGTGGCTTTTCTTCTCTTTTGAGGCTTATGGAAACACATTTGTATATGACATATGGGAACATAGGTGCATGTGTACAGATATATCTTTTATTGATTTCTGTGTGTTAGTAACTTTAAACGTGCAGTCACTTTCACGATAAGATGACAGAGCCATAGGAATTTTACAGTATGTGAGATTCCCATAAGTCATGAAAATTAACAACTGAGTGAAAACCAGGGAATGGAAAAGGCTGGAACACCTCTCTTTACCTTTCTCACCCTGAAAACTACCCATGGCACATAAGGCTGCTTGCCCAGGCAGAAGAGGCAGGAGGGATTTGTATGTGGATGTAAGAGTTAGCAAGGGGCATTGAAGATGGAGAATGAGGGAAGACCTATGACATGGCAATAGCAGACAGGGGCACAGGAAACAAAAAACTGCTCCCAAGACCTGTGAAACTAAACACCTTCCTATAATAATACCTTTATTTCTTCTCTGCTTGAGGAGATCACAATTAGTTAGCTGACTAGGTAGTTGGATGGCAAAAGGACACATAGTTTGAACTATTTCATAACCCAGATATTTTAGGTGGTTTGGGATATCTTGATTCTTGAGCAATTAGGACCCTATTGATAATGGCTCATTGATAAGAACAACAATATAAAAGAAGGCTGGTATGACTATAATGAATGTACATAGTTAACTAGAATAAAGCATTTTGATGGCTGATATTTTTAAATAATTGGCTCATTAACCTTAACTATATCAACTTGTTCTCTTTACCAAGGTTAATAATTGAATGGAGAAACTTCTGGGGAAGTTGCAGTCTTACGCAGAGAATAGCCACTTATTCACATGGTAGAAACCTGCTTAAAGAACCTGTTTAAAGAAGGTGTTTCTAAGAGAGGAGAAATATTCACACACGTACACACAAATCAATCCATGCTTGCATTTTAATTGTGAGAAAACATGAAAGAAAAATAACTGTGCAGTTCTGAACAATTTTCAAGCAGTAGTCATGCATTTTTTGATGCATTTATTTTTTCAGTGATAGAATATATCAATTTCTGCTTTGTTACAACAAAGCTTATTCTGTGTCCAGGCATCTTCATTCCCTAGCTATGGTTCTCAAAATCATTTCAATGACAGAACTTGAAACCCCTGGTCAGCAAACAGGTCCCTGTGAAAAACATCACCACTGAAATTTTTATGGAAAACAAAAAAGCCTTATTCCAAATGAAAGAGAACCAAAAAGATGCTGTCCAGTGGTCATAATACATGAGGGTAGTAGAAGCACCAGTTGTGTATTCTATGTATCATCTGCATGTTACAAAAAAAACCAAAATAGGATTAAAATGGACTGGTGTAAGACCAGTATGTAGCAACATGGTGGTGGTGCACAGACAGTGCCTGATGGTAACCGTTGCTCAGGGTAAAGAGCTAAGAGCTGCCATCACTGCTACCTCATTCACCTCATCAGGGGGCCGAAACCAGTTACTTCCCACTTTTGATGACACCCTCAGCTGCTGAGGGACTCTGCAGACCAAAACTGAGAGAGTGTTTTACAAACATCCTTGGATTGGCAGCAGAAAATCATGCTGTGAGCAGCTAGGAGAGGCTTGTAACCTGAGAAGTGACAGTGGTAGAAGGAGCAGAACTTTCTGAAATATTCTGAATTTCTCTTTTCCTGAAGGCTAAGGTGTGGAAGGTTGAATTATTTATGGCACACTAAGCTTGGCAGCAGTACAAGGAGAAATGATGCAGACAGGGGACATATTAGAGAAGTCTCCTTGGAGTGGAGGGAATCTCCTAGGTCAGACAGTGTATTCAAATAAACACAAAAGTCTGACATATTTTTGAGAGATCAGTCCAAACAGACACCTATAAAGTAGTTACATGGGATAAATAAAGAAATTTAACTAGGAAGTGATACATACATCATCTGGTGACCTTACTTGATATTCCAAATAAAGCTATCAAATTGGAGAAGCCTCAATTTAAAAAAAAAATAACAACAATTCTCAGCTCGTCTCCCTCTTTCCCAGGATGCTTCAATGCTGTTCTTCCTATCTTTTTTTTTTTTTTTTTTTTTTTTTTTTTTTTTTAAGGTTGGTTTTGGCTCTCAGTAAAACTGTAAAAAATTTTTACAGTAAACTGTAAAAAGTAAAAATATCAATACCACCAGTAAGATGTGGTGGCTTTGGAAGTCTGTGCTGTATAAATGATGTAATTAAAAGGTAAAGGTCAGAATAATGTTTTGCTAAAATCTGGCATCTAATTGGAAAAATGTTAACTCTGAGCTCAACTAAACTCCCTGTTGCATTTCTTAAGATTGTGTCTGGTGTTTTATTTATGTGTGTAGTGTGCTGAAATTTTGTCTGCTATGATTTGTGCTTGTTTTTCAGCCTGTTCTTGCATATTTGATATGGATTTAATCCTTTCTGCAGCTCATCCTCCCCCACTTCTAACCTATCTTGAGTTATAGCTTGATATTTGAAATATTTCCTGCAAATAATTTTATCTCGAGTGGGAGGATTATAATAATGTTCAGTACATTGATCTCAGTTAAACTTATAGGGTAAAAAGTTGCACAGGTAGAACTGGGAGTTTACCCAAAGGCATAAAACATTAAATCACTCAGAATGTTGATAAATATGTGGTGAGGGATGTATAATATTGAGCTGGGTGATGCAGTTCAGTGGATAACAGGCAAGGTCCAAAGAATGACTACACAATGCATTGCATTTCTAAGTCACTTATTATTAATATCATTCTTTCAAAATGACCTACAAATAGAAGTACTCTTTGCTTATGGATGAATAGTAACTAATCTGAGTGTTCTCTATCCACCTGTTCTGAGTGTTCTCTATTCACTCTTTGTACAGAACTCTGAATATCTCAGTATTGAAATCCTTTAAATTTTTTTCAGGTAAGCAGTTATATATACCAAAGTGTCTAAAATATTTCGTCACTTCAATTATTTCATGACTTGAAAATACTCTAAAGAAAGTATTTCTTATAGTAGAAAGTGATGAAGAAACAGGTACTGTCTACCACACACAGTTAATACCACACACAGGTACTACAACCATCCAGGAAGCCTTGTGTGATTCCCTTCTAAAAATACACAGTGAGGGCTCGACATTTCTAAGTCTGAATTTTAGCTTGCTAACTATTGGTAGCTCCTTTCCCAAGGGAAAGTTGTCCACAGTTTCTCTCTTCAAAACATCTCTTTCCATTTCTCAAAACAGGTTCAGTAAACAGTGTTCCCTTTCACATAACAACTGTCCCCAGGTGTTGTTTCCTGTTACTTAGCCAATGGAGAGAAGTGTCAGTCCCATGGACCAATGATACACCTTTTTAGCACAGCGTGTTATAAAAGAAACTGTTAGAATTGTAAATAAAGCCTTCATTCTCTGCTGACAACTAGTGGAGTCAATCTGGTTTTGTGTCTTATTGTGACAGCACTGAACTGGAAGGATAAAGCAAGTACATTCATATTTTAGGCAACCAATATCAGTTTCTGTAAAATCAGGGGAAATCTGTAATCACTATTATACTTTTCTGTAAATAGATGGAATTCAACCTTACAATTTGCTCACAATTATAATTTTCTACATAAAACTTACCTTATAATACTATGTAACAATCAAGGTCATGTAAAAGCACAGATTTCACCAGTAAGGATGATTATTACAAAGCTATCAGACATCCAGACCCTCAACAATTTTGCTCTTCAAGGACACAGTTGGAGATGCACAACAGTCACTCCAAGCTGCTACTATGGGAACTGCACACTATAAAAGAAATGGTGACTTCCAAGTGTCTATTGTAAGTACCACTGCTTTTATATTATATAAAATGTATACGCACATTTTTCATACAAACACACACAAAAATTATTTTAAATGAGATTTTCAGAAAGTCAAAGGTAAGAGGAAGCAATCCATTATTTAGGCCTTTTTAAAACAGTAGAAATTTTCCAAGATGCAGACTGTCAATTGCAGACTTGTATGCCTTTTGGTGTCTTAATGTTTCTGTTCCAGGAACCACCACAGGCACTGGGGTTTTCACTTGACCTCTGCAAGTCAGCACTCCATTATGAAATCAGGTTTGCTGAATTTGGTAGACAAAGAGGCACAGAATACATTTTTGATAATACAAAGACATAGAATGAGATTGCAGAACTTCAGAAATCTCCCATCTATGTCTATTTTGTTTTAGGCAAAAGCACTGTTGTACAAAAGTTCATGCTCCAGGAAGGGACTGCTATAGCAGATATAAGGAAAAACCCACCACCACCATAAATCCTCACAGTGCTGTTAACACAGGAAAAAAGTCTGCGAAATACATGTTTTCAAAAAAAATGTTTCTCCCAACATAAATGTTAAGCTAAGTAGGCAGACAGGCAGTCACACAGATGAGCAGACCTACACTGTAAGGTAGGGACCATGAAAGACAATTCAGAATCTTTCATGCTTAGAAGGAGGTTGCTGTAGAGAGAAAAGTATAAATTCATGCACTTTATGCAAATCACTTACAGTAGATACCTCCTAAAAAGATAATTCTTTTACAAAGCAATGCTAACATTATACTTCTGTAAGATTTTGGTGAATGATAGATATATCAACATATGAATAGTCTGCCTACTGTACACCTATCTGTAAACTAAAGTATGAATACATTGATTTCAAACCAATTTCCTGCTGTCAGATTAAAGATGCAATTGTCTAATACAAATGAAAAATGAAAATTTCACCTAGAAAATGTTCGAGATCTGTTAATCAATTTTTCTTTTGTGAAAAAGATTCAACGGTTATGGGAAATAATTTAATTTTTTTTCTTTAAAAGGATTTGACCAGTTAAAATGTGTTCATCATAGTTTATTCATAACTGCTAAACATCATAAATACTTCATAAAAATACCGTCGAGCATTTAGATATAACTTTAACAGGTCATGTTTAGCAACTACTGCATGAAAGAAAAAGACCCTGAAGATCACTGTTCCATCAGACTTTGAGGCAATGGATTCTCTGCAGATCACAGCAGAGGATTGACAAATCCATTCTTCAGATGAGTTTTGGGAAGGTATTTGAAGAATAAGCGCTCCTACCATAATTGAGTTACTTCTTGGTTTCCAAAGTGAGCAATGCATACTCAGATGCACAATCAGATATTCCCCTTAGCTCCAGGAGCTACAGATATAAACTCAGGTCCATGATGTGAATATTCTTCTCTGTTCTAGAAAAGATGCAGTGAACAAAGACAACTGGAAGCAAATAATTCAATAGACAAGAAATAAAATGTGGCAAACAGGTGGCAAAAATAAGTTTGAAAGATAATTTAGGCAGTAACCTGGACATGGTTGCTCAAGGGCTTTGGAACTCAGTCTTCCTCCAGATAACATCACCACCCATGTAGTCTTTGGTATTCATACACTACTATGCCTAAAACAATCTTAGTAGGCGCAAAGAGACATGTAAGTAAGTGGCCTTTGCACTTATAAAATGAAAGCAAGAGAGGAGAAGTTCTGACTTTAGGTGGTCTTTCTGAGGACCAATGCTGTTTCTGAAGGGGTGTCTGAAAGGACATTTTTATTCCATTATAAGGGTCTATAATCTAAGGGCAGTTTTGCTGAGCAATTTTACAAAAATTCTTGTTTATTTGTTTTGTTTCACAACAGACTTGGACCAGGCTATCAAGTTTTCACATAGACATAGCAGATCTGTGTGAATCTCCTGCATAACTTGCTATGAAAAGAATTTCACGTTGACCTGCCAGTGGTATCTGCTCCCATACGTATGCTTAATTTCAAAAAACTAAAGCATGCTACCATGGCTTGGGCAGCCTCTCAGAAACTGAGGGATGAGCACGTGCACGTGAAGAGTTTCTACTCTTGCATTTAGCAATGTGCTCGTATTCTAAACCTTTAAACCATGTCTGTTCTTTAAAAGCCAAATTCATGTAATGCTCTCAAAGTCCTTATAATATCTATCTCTTTTACTCTCTCACTGTTTTAATAGCTTAATATAGACTTACTCAGCATGTGCATGAAAAGACAGAATATGTAATAGCAGTGGAAGTATGAATTCCTCATCTACTTAAGGAAATTACTCTAGTTTAATTTTTCCTTACTCATTCAAGTAGCCTGAGTCTGTGTAACCAAGGACAACAACATTAAAATGTGGTTTTAATGTTGCATTGGCCAAACTACCTAAACTCAGAGTCTGATTTTTTTCGTTCAAGCTATACACTAAAGGCTGTCATTAAGTTAACCAGCTTTCCTAGGAAGCTTCATTTCTCAAATGTTGTCAAGACCATTAATTGCCTATACAATATAATCCTGGAAGCCCTAGGATGGCTTCACCAGCAAGCCACAAATCACCAAAAGGCTTCCTAGTGATTTTTTTTTTTAATGGGGGAATGAGACAAAATAGATCAGAAAGCTAATAGCTTGCCTATTTGCTAAAAGCACCTGTTGACACCACCAAGGAGCAGATGAGAGACAGTCTCGGAGATTTCTTACTAAGCTGACTTAGAAATTGCAGGCTGTGGTTACAGATACCAAGTGAACTGTATGATCAATATGCATAGCCCTAAACATTATCTAAGCAGAGTCCACTTTGCAGTCTGAGGGTTTTGGTAATGTGGCACCATGCCTGTGAGCCCAAAAAGATCATTGCAGCTGCATACAAACATGCTCTGCTTTCAGTCAGAGGGTTCCAGCTTGCTAAACTCTTTCAACCAGAAGCACTTAACAACGGAGCTCTAGGAGAGACCATTGAATTTGCCACCTCACTTTTGGCATCAACAACTGTACCTAAAGCCTTCCTAAAGCTACTTATCTGTTCACTTGTCATTTGAAGACAATTTGGTTCTTCAGAGTTCACTGTGTGTTATATTACATTAAAATGGGCCAGCTGAGAGTGTCTGGAGGGAAGTTCTTTCTTGGAAAAATTTGGTATGATGAGACAGGAGAACTGAGCACATGGGGCTTGAAAGGCATAGCCATTACAGGGGCTGCAGCATGAGCCTGACACGGGGGGGGGCTCAGACAATATCTGATTAAAAAGTCCACAGCTAGGCCTTAGAAAGAGAAACAAATTGGATACTTTCCAGGAGAGCCAGAAGGGACTACAGAAAACGTTGCTAAGCAGGTATCTACTGAAAGTTTCTAGCCTGGGATCAAGACCAGCGTAAAGCTCTGCCCCAGCGTGTGCAGAAAGAAATTGAGAGAAAATTGAAAATTCTTTCATTTCACCTAGCATATCTAAGAATTCCTCACTTAGAGTTCCTAGTTCTAGTTTGTGTTTAGTAAAGACTACTATGGCAGGCTGTAACCCAAACAGGAATTTTTATTTACTCAGTGAAGTCAAGAGTCCATCCTAATCACTCTGGCTGGTGCAGGTTCCCACTGTGCATACTCAAAGATATAGAGCTCTGTGGATTTCCCAAATTTCCTATGCATTTTTTTCAAAAGAGTAATGGTTATTATTCAAGAAAAGACTCTGATGTGAATTCTCATTACTGTTAAATTAAATTAAATAACTTCTTGTTCCTGCACTCAGAAGATGTAGAGACATTGTCTTTTCATAAGAAATGTTTTACACATGGTCCCATCTATCTTCTCTGTATGGTCTTCTTTTGTGCAGATTCACCAAACTGAAGGTTTTCCATCTTTTCTTGGTATTCATATTTTTAAAATTTAGCTATTCTCTCAACTCTTTCCAGTCAGCATACATCCATCTCTAAATATGGTGCATAAAATTGGCACATAAATTTATCTGAGACTACAGTGTGACTGGCTGTCAATGTACATGAAACACTAGCAGTGATAGATTTATTTCTGACATGATACAAAAATAGAAAGCTGTTTTACAGTTATCAGAAATTATTTATCTAGCATGTAAGGGGTCTTTCATTGCGACTGAAAAATCATTACCTCCCTGCATGTGATACTCTTATTAATACTGGGAAAAGTAGCTGCCATGTTTGTTGACAAGTTTGCATCATAACGTACAGGACTGGAGCTCCTGCATAGAAGGACCTTCTCCATTCCTTCCATTTCCACCTTAATTTTTTTTTATTTTGCAATTGGATTTCATCTTGCCGATGTCAATTCGTCTCTCAAATCCAAAGGTAAAGAAAAGCACTGGAAAAGGTGAAAAATAGCTTGCTCCAGGTTTCCTTTAAAATAGAGGTATGAATGGACTTAAATGTACAAAATTAGTGAAGACTATTAAGAAAGAGGGTGTGAAAGAATGAAAATATTACTAAGTGAAGAACTTCATTTCCAATATACATTGTCATCACAGGCACTAAATAGCAGAGCATGTGGAGGAAGACTGGAGGCATAGGTGGCATCATTCATACTACTCAGCTCAGCTAACTTCTACTCTTGCCTCTAAAGACATTTGTAAGGCCCCCCATAATGCTGAAAATAAATGGTTTCTCTTTAGTCCAGCACTCTAAAATATTGGTAAAGATATTGACTCACACTGAACTAAGATTAGGATTTTGTCATATTGCATGTGATAAAACCTTCTAGTTTGACAGGCAGCAATTGATAACTACTATTCCACTACAGTTTTTCAAGCATTTGTGTGGCAACTTTACTGTAATTTCATCATGCACAATTTCATCATATTTCCCTGAAAGTGTCATAGGGGACACCATCAAAAGCCTTACTCAAGTCAAGAATTATTGCATCTTGTGCTTCTCCTTTTGTCCTCTAAACCATTTATCCTGTCAAAGAAGGAAATTAGTCTGGTTTGTTGTTATTTGCTGTTAGCAAATCCATATTGGCTGTCCCTTATCACCTTATTGTTCTGCAGGTACCTTCAAATTGATTGCTTAATAAATTGTTCCGATAACTTTCTAGAACTGAATTTAGAGTCCCTGCTGTATAATTCTCTGGAATATTCTTCTCTACAGATACATATTACGATATATGCCCTTTCCCAACCCACTGGAGTTCTTCTCTAACTGGGAGACAAATGCTGATGGTGTACTCAGCTCTGATGATTTACTGTTAGAAGAATCTGACATTAAATAATATTAACTACTATTCTGCTTTACTAAAATTAGCATTTCAAATCAGAATATTTGCAATATTATATAATTTTGGGTGCAAATTAAGACTTTACATACATGCATTCTATGGAAATATCATTTCCCTCAGGAGAAGTTTCTATCTATTCCCTAAAACAGTATTAGTTTACTCAAAAATAATGATCTAAATGATTATAGGTGGATTTACAGGAAAACATGAAAAGCATGAAGAAAGGAATGGAGTGAGACAGGGAAGGAAATGTATTTCCCAAAAGGTTAATACAGGCATGTAAGAAGCAGCGTGACAGGATGACTCTGAGAATGGTTTCTTGATAAAACTCCATCAACATAGTACCCTAAAAAAACAATACATATTAAAAATAGACAAGCTTTTTTGATGTAGAACACACAAAAATAGCGAACTAATCTGTCTGTCTTTGCTTCTACTCACATATGTGCATGCCTTTGTGGACTGCTTCAAGGAGACTGATGCAGATAAACCAAACTACTTCTTCCAAAATACAGCTCTCTCTCCAGAGGTGTTTCTTACCAGTTTAAAATTAAGTATTTGAAGCTTTGAATATGCTCCTGGAAACAGCTGTGAAGTACTTGCCTAGATTAAAAGAAAAAAACCCCAGCAGCTTGAAGCTAAAATAGTGTAGGCTGATTTTCCAGACAGCTTTGTTGTTTTTAAAGTTGTCATTCTGCTTTTAGGTGAGAATGAAGTACTCATCATGGAAATGTTTCCTAATTTAAAGAACCATGTGTACATTTTTATTTTTTAATGTAAACACTGGTGAACGTTATATACTTTGTGCATATCCCTAACTGTTCTTGTACATAGTTTTATCCACAAAAATAATAGCTGTAGTTTGCTCATATTGGTGATGAGCATTCATGACTGCAAGACCATGGTATATTATCTTCTTTGTTCTGTGAAAACAGAATTTGTCCTCAGAAATCCTTTCATTCCTATAATAGGCAGCCATAGAACTTTTTAAAGTACAACACTGGTAATATTTCAGCAGCATAGAAGAGTCAACGCTGAAATTCTCTCTTGATATTCAATTGAATATACTCAATAACTGGCAATTAAGTAGTGACTGTACTTCAAAATGCTCTTGGGTATGTGGAAGCAATAGCACATAGAGAAGTGAGGCTCTGTAATCAGAAGGTAAACATTAGGGTCATTTATCGAATTAAGGGGGGAAAAAGGAAACATTGGAAACACAGCTGGCATTCAACATTTCCTTCTCCTTAAAACAAATTTGTCTTTTATAGATTACAGTAAGCTTTAAGGAGGGTAATATGTCAGAGAACTGCAAGAAATTCTTTATGAAACAGGACAGGGAGACAGCAACGACTGGCAAGAAGTGAAGACAAATGAAGTGAGAGGGATATTTCTAAGAGGCATCTCTGTTCAAAGCACATCTCTCTTGGATGCAAAGAATGGCTTGACAATGAGAAAGATTCTGGTTCCAAGCCTGACTAAAGGAGGCAAATTTAGTTTTGATCCTGTTATTCCGTTTAATGGAATATGTTCCCACATCTCATTGCATGCAGCCTGCACATACAAATGACAAATGTCCACAAGATCTTGTCTCTGTCAACTACAGCATTCTTCTCTTGCTTTAAAATACTGACATGAATCCTGTTAAACCTGTCCCTCTCAGTTTTCTCTGGTGAGAAGAAACAAAAGGCTATGTTTAAGGAGTCGGTTTTTTTCCATTTACTGCTAATTATGAATACACTCGCATAACCTTTCTTCAGGAAAACAACTTTTCATCCTGTCTCATAGCACATCACCTCCTGTTTTCTAAAAGACTGCTACAGTCAAAAATAATCTCTGTTTTAAAACTGCATCCATTTTAGCTCTCTCAAGTGCCTTCCTCTCCCCCACAAAATGTTATTCATTGGAATTTCAATCAGATCACTCTCTTACCTATTTAGATGTTCAAAATCAAGATGTCTTGAGATCCAGGATTGCCTCCAAAACCTGGAAGTTGGCTGTCTAAGTGTGAAGATGAGTGAAAATATGAACATGTGACATTACAGTCAGTCATGGCAATAATAACTGGGAGAGCCAAGAAACCGGGGTGAGATTACTGGTCATTATGAAAAGCTCATCAGACAACCTAGCCAAACCCAGGCAAGGCAGAGTCACAGATGTGACAGATGTGACAGAGGTGTTAGATGGCATTGTCTAGATAATTGCTTAATATAGCTGAGATTGTGTGCTACATATGGAAAAATATGAATTTCATACTAAACTCCAACAACAAAAAAAAGGATGTAATAAGAAGTCCATCAGCTGTTCCAACGGTTCCAACAGTGCCTTGCAGGACAAATTTCTTTACAGGAACCTCTCTGGAGATAAATACCAATATTTGAGGATGTATCAGTCAAACTGCAAACAGTTCTTAGAAGACACAAACAGGACAAATAATGAAAGAAGCATTTCACTGGGGAAAATGGAACAGTATAAAGCATGAAAGAAATCACAAAAAAAAAAAAAAGGGCAGAATGTTTCTGGAAAATAAAAGGCTCAATTAAAAATAAGGAAAGACCCTATATAAATGACATACATAAAATTAAGCTATTTTGAAGCATAGACAAACAAAAGGTACAATCAGTAAAAAAAGACTAACTGACAACAAGTGCCAAGGAAAAGCCAGCAGGATAGAAGGAACATTCTGACGAAGTGCTAATCCCTGCTGAACACACAGATTCTAACAGTCCAGGCATGCTGGAAGGACAGGACAGCTTTTAAGACAGAAGGGAGGAGAGCACTACGGTGCCAGCAGAAAAAGGAGGCAGGAGGAACATAGATGTAGATCAGAAGAGGAGAGTTGATGGTGCAGACAGCAGAACTGCTGAGCTGTAAATAGTTAGAAGGACAAGTGTGACCAAAGCATCAGAAGTACAATGCTTTAAGCTTTTGAGCAGAGGTGATATTCAGTGACTGGCAAAGCACATAGCTGTGTCTATCTACAAGGCTACCTAATTCAGGCAATAACAGTTAAGAAACTCGTTGTCAGTTTCTAGGGGAAAACAAACAAACAAACCATGAAGAATAACACTTAACAGATTCAGACAAGTTACAAAGAGAGTTTTAGAGGAAAAGTATGGTTTCAGATAAGGTATTGTTTGGAAGTACTCATCCTGAGCTGGACAAGGACAAAACAAGAAATAAGGACACTTCAGCAGTATGAAAAAGAAAATAGGCATAATTTTTCCAATATTTTTAAAATTTATTTGGAATACATTATTGAGAACCCAAAAAAAACCTATTAGATTTCTATTTGCTGAGGGTAAAGCTTCATTTCTATAGTGTTTGATTTATGTTTTACAAAGGATCTTAGCAGAAACAATATATCCATTAAAAACAGCTTAAAATGCAAAAATACAGTTCCAGTTTAACAGGTTCATATAAACTAATAAAAAAGCAGATACTTCAAGAGGGACCTATTTTCACTCTTTTTTCTCTTTCTTCCACGAGTTTAATGCAGTGTTAGAAAAGACAACTTCAGTTACCTCACTCAGGAGTGAATGAACTCTGAACACATTAGGCATTCATGCTTGATTTCCTTGAATCACTGATTCTAGTGGGTATTCAAGTTCTGAGGCTAAAAATATAACAAAATTAGACTTTTCACTAACTTGCACAATAAAATTTCAGTGAATGGGAATTGGCATCAAACCGAAGCAATGCATACTGGCTTGGCTCCCGGATGGCTTTATGAACAATTAGGATGGAGAGTAATTACTGCAGTGCCACTTGGCTGTCAACGCCATATCAATATTCTGTGTCACGACTGTGTTATGGTCACGCTGTCTGGGGATAAGTGTAAACCTTCATGGTTTCTCCCTTTACTTCTACCTGTCGGCATTTGAATGCAAATCAGCTGCAGAAGATTCCCTGGAGTTATTCTCAGAACAACGGCATTCCTTATGTTCTCCCTCTGCACTTACATGTCATCTAGATCACTAAGTAGGCCAGACAGCAGCTTGGTCTGGAAAAGGTGTCCTCTTTCATCACAAACAAGGATCAATGCTCCAAGTGCCAGAAGGTGGAGGTCAACATGAGCACCAGAGCCGGCCAACACACTCAACACTTGAAGGTTTGTGTCCGACATTTCTGTGCTGTCACAGCAGTCAGGACAGATAAGAAATCGTAATTCAATTTCATTGTTTCTTCACAAGTTTCCATGGTGATGCAGGAGGGAAAAAAAACCCCTGCAGTTACTCCTCCCTGCTAGCAGTATCTTGGGAGACAGAGGTGGAGGCTTATGGTGAGGAGCAGGAGGCTCAGAGACATTTGCAATGCCCCAGCAACATTGCAAACCTGTACAGGGAGATGTGATACCACAGACGCAACCACGCAACCAGTAATGCCAGAGGAGCTGTTGCTATCGCTCATCAGTACTGGGGTACCTTATGTGTGTATATTTATTCTAGAAATTATTTGTCTCTAAAAGGAAAATAGAAGTCCAGCTAGTAGCAGCTTCAAAAATTAAACTAGAAAATTATCATCAGTCTATTTCATCTGTTCAGCCACCTATCTTAGTCAATAGGAATGAGACTACTTTTGTGAATATTCATTATTTAGAAAAGGAGCAGAAGTAGATCATACAGCAAGGACTTGAACCCTTCTATTTTCAGGTCACGATTATGACAGAGAGGATGCCTCTGCAGGACAATATAATGGGTTAAATCATATTTAAAATATGGATGGTATTCCTCTGTAAATCGATGAAAGACAAGGGTCTGAAAAGCAACAAGACTCAGCTGAATTCTATAAGCTACACCTGCCAGGATGTTCATCACCCCTGGGGAATTGGGTTTAAATATTTTAAGACAGTTTTATGAGAGGTTTTTTAACCTAATATGAAAGTTTAAAACCTCATGCTAAGGACTGTTAAGCACTTGCCATTCTCACTAGTAGCTCTACTAGTAGAGATGTTTTGTAATTTTGTTATTAAGCAATCTAATATACTCTTTGAAGAAATAGAGTTTCTTATAGCTTTTCTCAAAGAGCTATATGCATTATGGATTTCATGTTATGGTGAATATAATTTGCATACTTTGGGTGCTATTTCCTACTTGTCCTTTCCTAACAGCAAACATTAATATCACTGATTCTGTCAGCCGGGCAGAGAAAAGCTGCAGAAGCAAACGTTGCTTATTTCCCAAATTAGAAGCATTTGAATGATCCATAAAGGAAAGTTTTTAAACTTGAGACTAGTGACTGACACTTCAGCTACAATAAGATATATACATTAATTCCAGCACCCACTAAAAATGTAAAAATAACAAATTTGGCATTCAAGCTTATATTGTTGACAGTATAATAATGCAACCAAAACATCGTTGTAAATTATCAGCCACCCTTAAGGTAGTTTATCAAGGGCAAACTACTCATAGATATGGTTGGAAGGTGCCCTAACAAGAATTTCCTAATGTAACTACTTCATTCATGTCATCTGAATAAATTATAAAATGCAATTTAAAAAACCACATTTTTTTGAAAATTAAATATTTTGTAATATAACATTACTTTTTGAATAGCTGCTGAACATCACCATTTCTTCAATAAACATAGGCTGGAGAACGGAGAAAAATTTTGTCACCACATCACAGATCACAGAAGCAAATACTGTAAAATATGTAAAATATTCATAACAAAAACAAAACAAAACAAAAGATGTATACAAAGTTCTTAGAAATATGTATAATATTTATAAAAGTGATCACAGAATCAAAACAGCCAAACTAGAAATTAGGTGACTAAAATTTTATCAACACAGCTCTGTTGGAGACCAATACAGTGTAAATCAGAAACTTCACTTACTAAAACCAGTTCTGTTATTTCTGAGAAAAAATTCTTGTATTGGTAAAGGTTAGGTCACTTGGATGGATGAGATTTATGAGCCCAAGAAACACTGAGCCAGAGTATATGATGTTCCCACTGAGAATGCTGCTGACGCCCTGTACCAGCACAATATGGTGCACCCTCCAGCAGCAGAGAGGAAAAAATTGTATAATTGGCAAAACTTTAATTTTCCTTTTTTTTTTTTTTTTTTAAGGTATAAGGATATTTTTAACACTGATTTTGAAGCAAAACTGTGAAGGCGATTTTTGAACCTGGCATATTAGGCCAATTGAAATAATGTGCAAACAATTAATTTGTTCTTATTTCAATCAGTATGGAATATTACATTGTTCTGAAATAGAAATTTTGATATTTTAGTTCCTGACTTCACCCAAAATATCTTTTTTTTTTTATTTCAAAAGATAGTCCCATATTGTTTTGTAGGAGGAAAAATTAAATCTTACTTTTACATGTGTACACTAGTAAAACATCTTTACAAACCGGTACATGACACTGCTATTTTTGCAGGACAGTAATTCTTTTGACTCTCATCTTTTTCAGTCATTATTGCAACAGAATATGCTGATGCTATTAGGAAGCCTTAATATATTAAACCCCAAATATGTATTTAACCCTAAACTATCCCACTGTCTCTGGATGACAGCATTCAGGGTGAAGCTTGGGGATGGATGAATATCCAGTGTGTTCAGCCATTTTTCAGCCATTGTGGCCTCCCTCCTCACTTCTGGAATAGCTTTGGGTCCTATGCTGCCACAGGCAATACGAGTTCAACCCCTGCTCATTCTGTTGTGCTTTGACAATGCCACTTCACCATGCAGGTAAAACAGGTTCCCACCTGTGGGAAAATAACAGAAGATTGACAAGGAAGATAGTAAACACTCAAGTGACTTGCAGTTGGGGTGTAGAAAAACACATACATCGTACAAACTGTTGTTTAGTTTACATATTTGACAAGTACAACATCTGTGTTTAGACAACACAGGCCTGTGATAGACACAGAGGTACCCTATCGAGCATGCCTGAGGTTCCTGCCCTTCTATGGCAAAGACCATAGTACAGTGGTACATTACACCTGTGTGAATCCCCAACATACAGGTGGAAACGGCAGGTTGGGTGATCTCTAGCATGGACCATGGTGCCTGCATCCCTGTTTGTGTGCCTGTGTCCACATCCTGCTTCAGACAGCCCACAGCTGCCAAGGGAACAAAAATGAGTTTACTCTTTGCATTTCATCTGCAGTTTTGTGGTTGTCCCAGCATCCTGCCCACACCAGCTCACACATCACCCATGTTGTAATTCTTATCTGGGTCTCCCTTTAGTGGTCTAGCTGCTGCTGTGTACTGATTCTTCATGTAAAACAACCGTTTAGTACTCCGGGATTCTGAGAGCCTGAAATCACATACCCTTTCCCCTGCCCATATTGCATTTCTACCCTTTCCATTTATGTTCACCTGAGAAGTGCTGCTAAAACTACATGTGTAGAGATTAAAGGCAGGATCTGCTGTGACTTAAAAACATCAAAAGCCAAGAGCAGTATGATTGGAGTAAATTGCATGTTACTGGCTTTTGTTAGCCTCCAGAAGCCTCTTATTATCATTCCTGCTGTAAGTGTTTGCTACCGCTTCTCTGGTGATTGTAGATGCCCATCAGAGGTGATAAATGCTACCTCCCAAAAGAGCACAGGTGATTTCATTGATGTACAAGGGCAGGAACTGAGGCGGGTGGGCTTAGTGACCTGTGAAAACCATTGTTCGTGACACATCACGTTACATTTCCTGGTTAAATTATTGTTTGCAGAAAAAATTGCCATTCGTCTAAACCTGGATTTCAAACAGAAAAAATAATCTATTGCTGGTAGTTTAAACCCATTATAAAGCCATGCTGTAACCACTGTCCTCTCCACTAGACGCAGTTATACTGGTGTAAAAACACACCTTTATGCTTACATACCTCTCTCACTCTCAAGTGGCAGGTACCCATTCCAGTGCAAGCTACCTTCAGAGCAGTATAATGAAATGCACACTCTCTTAAAATTGCACCCCTTCAATGCATGAGAATGAGCATACTGTGTTTCTTAAAGGCATATCCATGCTAGTACCACACCTCCAGCACCAGCTCTCAGCAGATCTGGATGAAGTGTAAGACTGGAACAAGAGCATACAATATTCCCCTGAGTGCTGTCCTTTCTCACTAATCCCTACTGGAAGAGTTCTCTAAGTTTGATGTCATTTCTATATTTAGAAATTTAGGTTACAAACTATAACAAAATTTTACCCAATAACTCATGAACTGAGGAGAGCAGATATAAATGGTTGGGTTTTTTTCATTTCTCTGCACAATTTACTACATTTTACAGAAGCTGTCTACCTGAAGTTCTTATTCTAGGCTTCCCTGCTGGTATTTGAGATGGCTTATGGGTTGTTCATTCCCTTTATATCTAGCTCATCACTCTCCCAATATTCATTCTTCTCTGTTCATTTCCCGCAAATTTCAGAGGTATTGTTTTGTTATTTGTTCTGCAATAGTGATCTCATTTTGCTCACTTATCTTAAATCTTGTTTTGTTCTTCAGTCCATAGGTGACTTTAAGTCCATAAGCATAAAACTCTTTCAATAACCTATATGCAAACACCTGGATATTTTTTTTTCTGTATGAACAAATGAGGATTAACTATTTTTGAATGCTTCCAGTGGGACTCTACACATATGAATTTATTGTAGAAATGTCCCTTATAGATGCTGAGTATTGGAGGTTTTTGCAGTTCAATTAAAAATAAGCATTTATAACGTCTTTGGATGGCTTTAGAGATTGTTTTTATGTTTTTTTTCCTTTTACTTCTAATTGTTTGGGATAGCAATAAAGTTATATATATTTAATTGTAAAACCTGGTTTAAATATCTTCTTCAGAGAACATATTTAAGATATGTGTTAGTAAAGCTTACAAATTAGCACACCCTTTTTGCCAAATTTTATGAATGAAGAAGAATTTAGTTAATTGTAACTAGGTATTATGCTGTATACAGAAGTTAATGGCAAATTATGGAGAAAAAAGTAAATAATAAGTGACAAGAACAGGATGTGTATAGTATGACAATGGTGACATGAAAAAATGGTCTGGAAAAGGACAAGTCACATAAAAAGTTTGTGAAAAATTGGGGGAGGGGGTAATTAACTTTGCTCAAGTTGTTATTTGTTCACATGAAATATTCTTTATTCGTTTCTGCTGGATGAAATGCCTTTATTTACACAGATAAAAACACTTGCTCTAGTATGTTTTCTGCATTTTTGACCAACATGTACAGAGTCAATCAGGTACAGTCCAGGTGTCAGATCCCTTTTCGAGAGATTTGTCACCAAATTAGTGTTTTGGCTGCTTAAAGAAACACTGTCAAAGGTATTGGCAAAAGCAGGGATTAATAGGAATTTGCAAGAATGTGGTTTTGCAGAGTTTAATAGCAAGGTTCATGCTCATGTTAGGGCCTAGGGACACTTCACTGCTTAGACAGCTCTGTAAAGGCTTATCAAGAGCTTCTTAGATCAGGCCTGAGGATGGGGTAAGAAGGGCAGGGGGATGCACCACCACAAGGCTGACCACTTCCACATAGCCTAGTACTTGGCTTGAGTCTCTTTTCCTAAGGTAGTCACCCAAAGCTTTTAATTATTTTCTGTGAGCTTTTGAAGATGAAACATTTTGAAATCCCTTGAGGTTTGCATGTCAGGGCTCCAAAGCAGAGTTCTTCTAGTATTTGGCTACAGATAGAGGACCGTGGGGCGTTTAGGGTCTCTGTATCAGAAAACATCTCTACAGGACACAGTTCTGGGAACTACCTCCAGAAATACTCTTGGCTGGTAAGAGCACGGTGCTAATAACACCAAGGTTGAGGGTTCAGTCCCTACACAGGCCATTAATTAAGAGTTGAACTCAATCATCCTTGTGGGTCCCTTCAAATTCAGAACAGTCTGTGAAATCTATGATTCACACCAAAGGGGAGAACAGGAATGAACACAGTATGTATGAGATTGGCATAATTAGGGGCAAAAAGAAAAGGAGGTAAATTCTTTTACAGTGTATGTATACTCAGTGAGTTCTCAAATAGACTTGAGGGTTTCCAAAGAGGGCCTTTTCATGCAAAAACTTGGTATTATGGGAACAAATTAGAAGATGCAAGAAGTGGGCAGTATACTTCATGGAATAGATTTGGACAAGAGGAAAAGGATGGTAGCAAATGTGAAGGTAAATGAAAAGAGGTTTTCATGATTACAGTAGGAGAGGAATACAATAGGAACAAGAACTCTGAAAATATGTACACAAATTTATGATGATCCCTTCAAACTGAATTTGGTTACAAGAGAAAACTGAATCAGATATGACACTAGTGGGTTATGGGTTTGTGTGGTTTTGTTACTACAGTATAAAGAAAAATGTATAGAGGAACCTGTGTGCATTGTTGAGTATTACCATTTTATCTTACTGTACTTTTCCTGTATAGACATTTCCTGCATATACATCTTTGTCTAGTTTCAGCACTATAGCAAAATAACAAATTTCAGAAAAAGCAAGATAGCAAATTCCTCTCAGGCAGTTAGACTAATAAGTGGTAGAAAACCCACCACCTGCCAATTCCCAAACTCCATTCTGATTTATTCCCTTTCGCTCCTCTTACATGCTTTGGAGGTTATGCTAAAACTAAAAATATAGTGGAGTAGCAAATATCTATCCAGTCCAGCCTGACAAATTCCTGTGTTGAGCAGGGCACAGGAAAGAAAATTTAAAAATTACCTTTTAGAAGAATGAAAGACAAAATAAAAGGTAAATACAAATTGCTCCTTCAAACAACCCAAGAACTCAAAAACAACAACAAAGAAAGCCTCTAAAAAAAACCAGCAAAAACCTCTGAAATTGTTGGTCTCTGCTCTTTGACATACCTTTTTTCTGTTCATAAAGAGCTTAGACAAGCATTATTGATCATCACAGGATTTCAGAGTGGTAAACCAAGACAGGAGAACAATATTTTGTTCACTTGACTAAGCAGTCTAAAAATTTCAGAACAACTGTCTCCCCCAGCTGGGTTGACAATGACTGGATGCCAGGTGCCCACCAAAACTGTTCTGCCACTCCCCTCCTTAGCTGGACAAGGGGAGAAAAAATATAACAAAGCATTCATTGGTCAAAATAAGGGCAGGATGAGATCCCTCACCCTCAGGAAAAAAACAGTCTTGACTGAGGGAAATTTTAATTTAATTTATTAACAATCAAATCAGAGTAGGGCAGTGAGAAAATAAAATACCCCAAATTTTCAAAACACCTTTCAGTCCTCCCTTCTTCTTGGTCTGGAATTCACTCTCAAATTCTCTATCTTACCCAAGTGGCCCAGTGGGAGAGGAAATGGACATTGCAGTCAGTTCATGACATATTGCCACTTCTTCCTTCTCAGGGGAACTCTTCAGTCCTCCCATATTCCAGTGTGGGGTCCCTCCCATAGGAGACAGTCCTCCAGAAACTTCTCCAACATGGAATCCTTCTCACAGACTGCAGTTCTTCACAAAATGCTCCAGGGTGGCCCCTTCCATGGTGTGCAGTCCTTTGGGATCAGTCTGCTCCATTGTGGTCCCCATGGACTCACAAGTCCTGCCAGAAAACCTGCTCCAGAGTGTGCTCCTCTCTCTCCATGGATACACAGGTCCTTCCAGGAGCCTGCTCCCATGGTATCACTGCTTTCTTTGGGCATCCACCTGCTCTGGTGTGGAGTTCTCTAGGCTGCAGGTGAATCTCTGAATCCCTGTGGATCTCCATGAGCTGCAGAGGAATCTCAGCTCCAGTGCCGAGAGCATTTCCTTCCCATCTTCTTCACTGACCTTGATGTCTGCAGAGCTGTTCCTCTCACATGCTCTCACTCTGCTCTCCTTTGGTTGCAATCACTCATGCACTGTAGCTTTTCCCCCTTCCTGTGTTATCCTACCACCACCACTGATGGGCTCAGCCTTGGCCATCAGTGGGTCCCTCTTGGAGCTGCCTGGGATTGGCTCTGTCAGACATGGAGGAAGCTTCTGGCAGCTTCTCAGAGAAGCCACCCCTACATCCCCCCAGTACCAAAACCTTCCATGAAAAACCAATACTAAACTAGAATATTTTACAAAAGGGTAGAATTTCAGAATATTATGTCGTATCTTTCGTTAGTTTTCTTCTTCCTTGATATGTCTCTATAAATATGAGAGGTTGTAATTGGGTTGTTTGGTTTGGGTTTTGGTGGGGCTTTTTCAATAGTGTCTCTTTTTGAGTTTATGTTTTTGCTTAGTTTAATCCAAAAGCACACTTATGCAAATTTAACAAATACATTTCTGAATGTTAGGTCTTGTTATATGATAAAAACCAAGAAACTCAGCACAGTGAATAGCTGAATGATCACTTTGTAAGTTTATCTGTAGAAAAATGAACTGCAGAGTAATCTAATTGTTCTTCAGGAAATTTTGTTCTGAAAAATAAATTACTTTGAAAAATCAGACACTTCATATTTGGACTCCAGCTCTATTAAGTTTAATAACAATATAAACCCGAAGTTTTTTGACTGGGAAATAAGAAATCATGAAGATTATTTTTTTTCTCATTGTAAGATCTTTTAGAACTGAGTCTTGGACTCAGACTAAGCTGCATCTACTTCTTTTTTTGAAAGAAAGAAATTTTTAGAATGATTTCTGGATCAGATCAAGAGAAAAATACCTTTTTTTAAGCAGACATTGTCTGTATTTCTGCTAGTAGTTGCAAAATCCCGCCACCTGCCTAAAACATTTATTTTTAAAACCTTCTATTATCTATTCAAAAGGTATTATAACTAGCACTTATCTGTCATTTTGAAGTCTAATTCGTTAGCCTTGCATTCTTATTAAATTATGAAGAGTTGAAGGTCATGTCATACATCATTTCCAAAGTAAATGTCCCCTAAGTTTTTAATACAGTCTTGAAATTTACCACTTTTACAGATATGACATTTGGCATTAAAAATTTCAATATCATTAATGCAGGTTTGAAAGAAAATTCCAGGTTTTATAAAGTGAATTGAGTTTCTTATTTCATAAGGGGAATTTTGATTTTCCCTTTTATAACCATTTCCAAAATCACTGAATACCATGATTTGCCATTTTCAGATATTTTATGCTGCTTTTCTCAATTACTTTGTTGGAGTTGCTCCTGTGTGTTTTGAAATGATCAACACAGAAATAGGTCAATTTAGCTATCTGTGCTTTTCAACATTTGCCCTGCCATATTTGATTAACAACACAATTTCTCTGCTCCCTGCCCCACCAATTACAGAAGCAGGATGCTCAAATGGCAATGGAAAGCCCAAGTGATTTTCTGTGCTGGAGGAAGGTACAGAGCTGTGAAAGTGTCCAGAGAGTGGGCAATCTCTGAGGTAGAAATAAACAGAGGTGTGGGACACAATTTCCAAGTCTCCTGCAAACAGACATGGGGAGAGGGCTCTGCGTCACCCGTGGGGGAAAGGTGGGAACATGCACCATGCAGGTCTTACTTGTGGGTGTCCTCAGGCGAATCATTGCCTTGTGGAAGAAACAACTTGAAGTCAACAGATATTACTTTCAGATTTTACACCCCAAAGCTTTGGTCCAACACTGCTAAGCCCCTTATAGCCTTGTCTGGGGAGTCCTGGCTGTTCAGCACCTACTGGCTGTTCAGCACCTTCTCTCTGCTGCAGACAGGCTTCTGGGCATGAACAAAACTTCACGTCAGCCTGAGCATGTCTGTGTTTATGAACTGCATCTCCAGTTTGGGTACAGGGTTAGGGGAGGACTTTACACTTGGAAGAAACAACATTTGAGAATCAGCAGCAAAGTTTCAACAACTTTGGTGGTTTGGCTTATTCCTAGAGTTCCCATAGCCAAACTGGCAACATTTGTTTTTAATGAATGCAAACATTTGTCCAGTAGAATTGTTTCATTTCTACAAAATAATTTAGAAATAAAAATTCATCTATGTTCTGATTTGCATTTAGTTCATGCTTTAGACATCACATTTGAGTCTCTGTTGGTATAAATAAAACCAACAGATTTAACAGGATAAGAAGAATTTGGGGTTTTTTTCTGTAATTTCTTGGTTTTGCAATCCTTGACTCTCTCTTGGGGTTTTATTTTCAAGGTTTCACTGTGAGTTCTGGTGCCAAGATAACAAAACAAATGGTGAAAACATGTTCACTTGCACCACACTTGCCTTCATTAGCAGCATGTTCAGAGAGGAGAGATGGAGATGAGAAGGAACTCAACAAACCAAGTTGCGAAGTGATAAATTCAATTTGACTCCAATAAGTCAATATCAAAAAATCTTAGAACCCCTCCAAAAGAAAGTTGGTATCTTTTCCCTTTCTATCTTAACAAACTGACAAGTATTTAGATTGCCTTGAGGAGATATTTCAGTAATTATTCTGGAATTATGGTTCATTTTGGGGGTCAGCCACTTCTTTGATGACTTCAACTGCAAAGTTGCCACTGAAGGTTATTAACTGGTTCTAAGCTTAGAATTTATGATGGAAAATAGGGTACACATCAAGGAATATCGATATTACATTTTTCTCCATTTCTACATGGAAATAAGAAGCAGAAAAAATAAAAGTTTGAAGCTGGGACACCTGGGAAGAAACATGAATTTTTTCCTAACACAAAGGAAATTATAAGCTATTTCAGTGATTTTGAAAGAAAAAAAAAAACACAGCACCCCCTTCAGAACTCCATAAACCTTATATTTATGGCCCTGAAATATCAGTGTAAAACCCAGAATCTGAAAACAGAATACGTTTATCTGCTGCAGCCTCATTGCTTTATGAACACAAAGCTCATCTTTTCCCTTGCAGTTAATACAAAAATGAACAAATAAAACAAACAAAAAGAATAAAAAACACAAACAAAAATGCCACCAAAAACAAAACAAAAATCAAAACAAACAAACAACCAAACCAAACAAAAAAAAAAACCCGAAACTAAATCCTAATCTCAGATAAATCTCAGTTTAAACTCAAGATTTAACATCTCAGCTTTAGGTAAAAAAAAAAAAAAAAGGAACATTAGGTATATGTATATAAGGGCACAATTTTGAGCCTGTGGCTTGTGCATAGAAGGGGTTTTTTTTTTACGCCATGCCAAAGGTAAATGCAAGATAAATTACGTAGGCCACCCTAGAAGCAGGGAAAGCTAAGTCTCCGTGCATCTCTGTTTAAAAAAGAAAGCAGGCATGCTGCAAAGCCTATTGTAGCTCTCCATCTGCTGAGCTGAGAGGCTGAGGATGACATGACTGTGTTGAGTCTCCTTTTTCCCCTTTTTCAAATGATAAATTTGAACTAAGTAGTTTTTGGGATTGTTTAGGAGAAGTCAGAGTCAAAGCAAGCCTGGTTTATGTTTTAGGCCTAGACAAGCAGGGCAACCAGGGGACAGCCATTAATCATCAAAGCAATCACAATGCCAAGACAAAGGTAAAATCAATTACGGTGACAATTAAAGTGGTCAGATATCAGACCTGAAAGCTTTGCAGTTAATAAATGTTCTCATACAAAATAATAGACTGTAGCCCTCCAAACTTTCAAGCATTACCCTAAATTGTCCCCAGAAGGAATAAAGCTATTAGTTAATGGAAATTATTTGGATAATAAGTTAAACTAAAAACTATGTATAGAAATTAAACTAGTGAACTAATCTACTCCCTTGCAAAGAATAACTGGTAGTTAAAACAACAAAAATTCTGAATGTTACAAATCTTTCAATAATGACAGTTTCTTTTTACTGCTATTGTATCACAAGAAAGATAAGAACAAGTAATTGGCACCTTCATTTTCTTTAAACTGAGTGATAAAAAGACGGAAGAAAGTGTGGATTTTGCAGCAGAAAAAGAAATAAAAAAGAGAAAGGTGAGTTAAGCATTGATGATTAGGTGGGAGAGAAATAATTGTAAATAACTGGAGATCTTCAAGATCAGGTAGGATAGGGTTCTGAGCAACCTGATACAGTGAAAGGTTCCCTGCTCACATCAGGGGGGTTGGAACTAGATGATCTTTAAGGTGTCTCCCAACCCAAACCCTTCTATAAGTCTACGAATTTCTTCCCAGCAACACATACAACTTGTGAAAACTAATCTTCTGCAATTTAAAATTGATTTGTTAATTTAAATAGCAGTTTATGGTATAGTCATAGTCATTCTGGCAAGGGAGAAGTCCTACTTGTGATGTCCAACATGGCAAAATTCAGTCTAAATAGATAAAATTCAGGAAAAACGGAAGAAACAGAGTATCAGATCTTAAAATGGAAATTGCCAGAGTCATTCATTTCTGTCACACAAACATATATGCACATACAAAATCATAATATAGTCAATCTCTGTATTCTTTTATTCTTTCTTACAACACAAGAAAAATTTCACTATATAAGCAGCCATGTGAACGGTAGACATTGTATTATTACATGCACAGCTAAATCACCCAAAAATGGAATCCAAATCCTTGGGTAAATTTCATCCCTGGCCACACGTTCTTGTTGCATTAAAAAGCAATTGGAAAATGAAAGGAAGAACCAGTGCCATACAGATAAATTAAATCCAAATACATTTCTTTGAAAGAAAATAATTAAAACTAATAATCACAATCAAAGCAAGGCTAGAAAATACAAATGGAGGGAAAAGAAAAAAATAAAACAGGGAATGATGAGAAAGAGGAAAAACTCAGGAATAAAAATAAAATAGGGAAATAAATGAGAGTAATATCTAGAGAAAGAATAGAGGGGATCAGCCAAATGGACAGTGAGAAAATAGGGAAGGAGATAGAAAAGGGAAACACAGAACGGAAATGGAAAAGGATAAGACATAACTAACCCATGTATTATAATTAATCCAGTTGATGTAAAAGCTATAAAAATACATATGAAATCCCTAGTGTATGGTAAAAATACTCACTCACAATTCAATCTTGCTTTTGCAAATTTTTAAAGGCAATGACCAATACAATTGTTTAAGGTGTAGCAAACTAACATGACATTATTATCCCATTTTTGTGAAAGCTAGATAAATTCAGCATCTCCATGGGAAAACATGAAAAAAAGACATTTGTTTGATTATTACATCTGTAAAACTAGTTAAATTTTGCAAGTCCCTGTCAATAAAAAGATATCAAGCTTTAATATTCATGATATGAAAATGTTGTAATTGTAGAAAATGAGTCAAGAGAAGATACATACTCCAATCCAAGTTTCTATTTTTTGCACTGTGTCTATTTAATCGGCTTTGTAGACAGTTGAAGTAAAATTTTTGTCAACTTGGAAGCATTAATGACTGCAATCTGAACTGAAGAAATCCTGATACTTTAATCTGAATGAAATGTGGCAATATCCATTTCATTCAAGAGGCCTTGATTTTGTCATTTGCGGTTCCTTAAACTTAACCTATAGCAGATTCTTTAAAATTGCTTTATGTAGAAAGGAAAAAAAGAGCTGTGAAATGTTATCAGCTTGTAAACTATTTGCTGAAGAAAAACAAAAAGTGGGCCTGCTGAGTATACACTATTTCTGCATTTTGTTCCTGAAATTATGTAAGAAGGCAGTTTATAGCTAAACAAGGTATGTCCTTCATGGCAATTATATGTTACCATAATCCTATTTGCTGGGGTAAAATCCGTTCTTATAGGGAGACAAAGAATATGTACACTGATGGTATATAAAACATCTCAATACACAACATACTACTAAAATTGAGTTGCCACCTTGAGTTTATTGCTTTCTGACTAGCATTCACTTCACATTTTTCTGTGAGACACTATGTAAATTCAAGATGAGTTTATTCCACAGTGTTTGTGAAAGTAAAGATCCAGACTAGCAAACAAGAGACACACATGCACATTTTAAAATATGATCAAATTCACCAGTAGAATAGGAATTTCTAATCTCCAAAATTTAGCTGGTGTGCCCATTTCAGACAAGGATCCGTGAGACATTCTGTTGAATGTCAGATACTGATACTTAAATAATAGGGTCATGTCTAAAATCTTTTTTCAGCTTTTCAGAATACACAGCTTCACAGCCCTCTAGCCCTCTTCCATGTTAGAAGAAACCTTTTTCAACAGCCTGTCAGGATATCATTTCTGGGAAAGTGGAAAAGTACATATTCTGGTATATTTCACAGTGCAAGGGAATTATTCACAGTAAATCCCGGGGCTTGTCAACTTCTTATGTCTGTCTAGCTATATCAAACATTATTCACTTGGCCCAATCCTAATGGAAAAGAAACTCCTTTGCTTCTACTCCCACAGAACTGGGACAGTTTACCAGAAACATCTGACTCTGCATGTATGTAGAGGTCTGTGTACCGACCACCGGAGTGAGGCTGCAAAGCTCAGGGCATTCATTCATATGGGCAGATGTAGACAACTGGAAGACTAGGGATGTGAGGCCAGCTGCTGGGTTGATTGAGTGGCTAAGGTCAGTATTTGGAGTGTGTACGTGTGTATAAATATCCATGTATACACACCACCAGTAGACTTCAATCCTGACCAGCAGGAGGAGAGGAGCAGCACTGGGCAGCCCACACTGCTCGTGTTTACTCAAGACCTGTACATCCATGTAGGTGCAGGTAGGTCCCTACTCTCTATCTGTGCTGACCTGTAGTCTGTGCACACTCAGATGTGCATGACTATCCATAACAGTGAACTGAGCCTTGCTGCTGGCTGAACCTGGGCACAGGGACCCACAGGAGTCCCACAGCTTTGGGGTTAGTGAAAACAGCAGCCACTGTGCTGTTAGAGCTGCTGTCTGCAGAAGTCCAGAGCATCCCCTGGGAATTTCTTGCTGTCTGACCACAAGGTTTCCAGCCCAGTCAGGACTGCATGAGCCCCGCTAAGTGCAGTGGAGTCACATCTTGGAGGAGGACATTGTCACAGTCATCTGTGTCTGAGGGGTGACAGCTTTTGAATGCTAACAACCATGTCTGAATTAAGAAGTTCTGGATCATCTGGGTCATTTAATTCCCTGCAATATGGTGTTTCATGATTTGTTAATGAAAACAAAACTAATTCTTAATTTTTTTAATTTATTCCAACTGTTTTACTGGCAAATCCCCACTAAGATAAAACAGCTAGGATAAAGGGGTGTTCTAAGAAATAAATGAAGAACAAGTATTAATATTGATGCCAGAATTTAAAAAAAAACAAAACAATTTAAATACCCACAAATAATTTTTAGATTTAGATTATAGAGATAAGAATCGTGTAAGCTATATCTCAAAATAAGGCAATTATAGATGTAAGATCAGCACTTTTACTTACTTTCCTGAAAGCAGCAGCAAAGGGCGAATCTGAGGTAGATCAACAGAAAACCCACAAAGATCCTAACAGGAACTTCACCTCAGTCAATGACTTCATATTTCTAACATTAAATCTAAGGTCATTATGTTGCCTCATCTGAAATAGTTATAGGTATATAGAAATATTTATTTGTGATAAGTATTTTGGATAATAACCGGAAAATCTAATTAGATTGTTAAGTCCATCTGCCTTCAAAAGCAGCATGCTTTCTAGTGACAAGGGGACCAATCAGACATTAAAGTAATAGCTCGCTCTTAGCAAAAAAGCAGGAAAAATATGTATTAGCATATAATTTCCTTTATTGGAGAAACTACAGTCTAGTTCCAAAAGAACAAAACAGAACTTTTAACAGCATCTTTTCTGCATTTTTCTCATGTGCTTGTTTGGGTTCTTTTTTAAAGAAAAAGCCTCATAGATGCACTGTGAATACTCACCTCACCATTATTCAACAAATAACCTTGGCAGTTATTCACAGAACTTCACTGAAAAGAGCCTGAACTTAAAAGGCACTCTGGGATATAAGAACACATTGGTATTTTTTGAGTGGTCTATTAACTGACACTCCCATTGCATGGCTAAGGCCATGGATTAAGCCACATCTCTCTCTGTGCAAACACACACCCCTCTTTTTATTTTTTTATGTATAAATGCCATCTATTTTATAAGATACGTCTTATAGCTATCCATTGCAAAACCACAACAGTACTGATATATTTTCTTTCATTTCCCATTTCTATCCATGTCGTGGTGCCTTCAGAGAG
>WBMY01003611.1:0-20095 GCA_013397315.1 Donacobius atricapilla
TTACTTTCAAACCAGCACAAACCTGTAGAGCAGTCTTACCTGTTGTAGGTGGAATATGAGTTTTAGGAACTTGTCAATCAAGGAGAGAGCAAGTGATTTTTTTCTGGAAGAAATGAACAGTCTTACACTTTTGTGGAAGAAAAGGAGCTTTGGCTGTAACTCCATCTTTTTCTTACACAGATTTTTTTTTTTTTTCATCAATGAAAGAGCAGAACTGCTTGGTTATTAAGGAAAGAATTTTTTCTTCAATAAAGAATATAAGGACACTTTGAAAAATACAGGTTAGAGCCTTATGTAGCATGTAAACTGTATCAACACACTGTATGAATGGTTTATTATAGAAGCAGGATACTTGAAAGCAGGTCAGTGTTAAATTGTAACCTGATCAAGATCTGGTCAAAAAAAGGAGTTGAATAATTGCTGCACATTGTAAAATGTTTCAAGTGGAACGTAAAAGACTCCTTCACCTTCATGGAAATGAAGTTGCGTTTCACATAAGCTCCTGGAGACTGATAGCCAGAACCTGCCTTTAAGTTTGCCAGGGGTGACAGGGCGGAAATCTGAGATGAATTTGAGGGTTGTATAACCCAGGTATATATTGTGAATAGACTCTGAGAGACTATAGGCAAACCTTGATAAGACTCAAAAGAGAAGAAAGAAAAATTATGGAAAAACTGAAAGAAATTTAAATTTCATCTTAACAGAAGCCTCTGCTGCTTTAGTGTATTCTGACAAGCTTTTTTTTGTGGCATCCTGCTTACCAGCCTGTGTCTGGAATACTAAATCATGCTTAGAGAAGTCATCTGGAGTTCTACTGTGATGAGTGTATCTCTTAATTCTGACTAAAACATCTAGTTAGAACAGCTGACAAATACCATGTATGGTGTTCCTTGTTCTTACCTCTAGGTTTACAAACCTCCATTGCAGCACAAGCAGTTACAAGATTCATAGAATTGCCAGATTTTCAACATGAAGTTAGCTTTTTCTTCTACAAGAAAGCTGATTGTGAAGTCACTGAAATATGAGTTATTTCTAAGAGGGCTTCTGCCTATTCCTAATTCTGCAGATGAAATAACTGATCACATACTGCAAGTATTAACTGAACAGGCTGCAAAATAAATACAAGCCAATAAAATTTGCTTATCTTGCAGCTGGAATGTAGCTGTGGAGGGTGGCTGTGATGCCCATTTCAGGAAGTGCAAGAAATAATATATTTTTTATATGTAGCTACACACATATATAAATATATAAGTATATAAAAATGATACAATAAAGTTTGAAGGGTAGAAGGAGGAATTGATAAGACCCTTCTGTGAAACTTGAGGAAGACTGTAAGCACAGCCCATATAGTTCATTTGTTATTATTTATGGACTTTTATTTAAAGGTTTCTAGGTGGATGAGTTCCAAGACTTCTGTTGTCCTTAAAGAGTTCAGTCTGGCAGTCAGCAAGTGTGTGGTGATGATTCATCAGGTGTAGTGAGCTCGAATAAATTTTTGACAGATGCAATTAAGCTGTGTGTCTTAGCAACATTTTTCTTAGCTACAGGTCAATGTACTCTCCATTTGTTCAGGGCTTTCTCTTAAGTGACAAATGGTGCAAGACAGCTGTTTTGGAAATAGGACTCATTGAGTGTCAGAGGTGAGAAAACACTTTTTATTGTGTATAATGGAAAGGCTAACACTGGGGTTCACACATAGGGAGCTTTAGGAAGCACTACAGCTTTATACTATGTGGGAGCCCTATAGGAAACCTTTTATTTTGGAGTAGGGGAATAATAATTAATCCTTTTTCCCTTAGTCCTTGATGTCTGGTAGTAGAGAATGAAAGAGGTGTTCTTATAGCATGTGATCATTTTATCAGGAATTTATTTCCTCTTTTGCTTGGTCTGTATGCATGCTGCCCACTGGGAGTTGTATGAAGCAGATGACTTCATATCTCATGATGGATTTCAAGTAGTCTTCTGTGCTCTTTTATAACAGTCCTGCTGACCAATATAAGTGTGCAGAAGATGGTGAGGAACAGAGTACTACATGTTCTCTTGGGTCCTGTGTCTCAATAGGTATGTTTAGGAGTTAGCAACTGATGGATTGTTTTTTGTAATCCCTTTTGGAGCCATCTAAAGGTACAAAACACAATTTGGTGTTGATAATTGGAATTACTTAAAAGAACTGTCATTAAAATGCTAAGCCTGTAGGAACTGTATTCATTGAGAAGGAAAAAATGCCATATGTTTCAGGTATAGTAGATGTTGAGGAGAGATTAATTAATAATTTGTGTAAGTGTGTATTTTTTCTGACTAAAACTCACATACTGAGAAAAAGTGATTAAATCTTTTTCTTAAGGGTTAGTGTAGAAAAGTTGTTGAAAAAGTGGTTAATGAGTTTCCCCTGCACTATTAATGAATCACAAAAGCATGGTAATAAGCTTAGTGAATTCCAGCTTTTAAGGTATCATTCTCTGATTCCCATCCGTCCTGTAGTCTTTAGGTATTTATCCAAAAATATGAATATGTATTTATATATGTTTGTGTATATATATATAGAGAGAGAGGGAGAGAGAGAGAGAGATGTATATATAAAAATAAGGTAGAGCAGCCTCATAGATCCGGATTGTAGAACAAAACAGTGCTAAAGGACTGGCGATGTGGTGGCCTGTGCTGTCTGCTGAGACTGCGCGTCACTCTGTGTGGCTGTAACCCGTGTTTGAATGGGAGCAGGGACAGTGTAGGTGTGCTGTTTTCAGACAGGCACCGCGTGATAACACTGTCCTGTTTCTCTGGGGACATTTACACAATGTCCCTGGACAAAGCCGACATGCTCATTCCTAGTGCAGTCCTTGTTACTCAACAGCTGATGCAAACAGCCAACTCTGAGACAGGCCAATTGCACTTGAACGCAAAACTGCACATTTAGATGCTTAACTTCACTGCTTTTGGGGTGTTTTAATTTGAATTTTTCTTCTAGAATGTAAAGCATCCTCATTTCACGGTTGGCAGCTTTGTTTATTTTGTTAAATGTGGCATTTCCACTTACAGCTTTCATAAGCTGCTCAGCTCAAGGAACCTGCATGTTCTGCCTTCTGAGCTTTGAATGCAGCTCTTCAGTATGACTTGTCTGTGGTGTTGTCTGTGTGAGTTCATTTATTCTGTTAGTTAAGAAGAATCAACTTTAGATTTTGATTTTCTGGAATTTCTCCTTAATTCTGTTTGGAAATCGGCCCACCATTCTCTTGATCCTTATTTAAAATTGGTTGATGCAGAGAGATGTGTAAATAGCCAAGTGGAGGGCAGCAGGCCGGTTTTCTCTGGCATTTGGAAATTTGTTGAGGCTACTGCTTCCTGCTGACTTGGAGCAAAATCTAAAATTGTCGAGACTCCACAAAGGAGTCTCCATAGCCTCACAAGTGTGTATAGGGAGATATTTGACTTACAGTCTATTTTTTTTTGTTTCACATTTCAAAACTGAAGTATTTCATTTATATTCTGTCATCTGAAGTGTGAATATAATACCCATGGGGGGAAGAAAAAGGATGGGATTTAAAATACGGGAAAATAATTTAAAAATGAAAAGTTGAGCAAAACCCTTTTTCTTATGGAATCACTGTGGGATTCTGCAGCATGTATCCTGTGGGGTTTTTTTGGTGTGGGTTTGTTTTGTTTTTTTGTTTTTTACTGTTGTTAGTGTTGCTTGGATTTTATGAACACTAATGTTTGGGTAGAAATGCTTGTACTGAAGAATTGTGGATCTTCTGAAATACAGTGTTTTCCTGAGGTTGCTGTTGCATTACTGTGATGCACAGAGGCAGAATTTCGATTAGATCTTCATAATGCTGACTGGAATCCTCCAAATGGAGAAGATTCCAATAGGGTTCGTGTATTTCAGCACATAGAGCAGTTAATCCTGACCCGGTTAATGTCATTGACAAAACCACAGTGAACTTTGCCCAACTGAGAATTTCATTTGAATGATTTCAGGTTTTGCTTTCTCTGTAAAGCTGGAGCTCTTTATTTTTTGGGGCACTTGATGAAGTGACTTTGCATTTATTTAGGCTTTGCTTTAAAGGCTGGTTTCTCACTTCTGTTACATATCTTTGGTTGACTTTCCCATTCTGTTTTTTCCTTTACTATTGAGTCCAAGTGTGTGTAAGTAGGGAGGAGGCAGGAAATGGTTTACAAATGAAAATGAAATGAAAATGAACACCCCACACAAGTCCACCAGCTTCATTCACTTCCACAGCATCATGTCAGAGTTAAGAGTCTGAAGCCTCTCCAAAGGGGCCTGTCTCTACTGTGGCAGTTCCCAGCCCCACAGGGGTATATTTAAAAAATCAAACCAAAACAAACAACAACAATAACAACAGAAACTCACAAAAATCCCAACCAAAACACCCAAACACCAACAGCACAGCCTCTAGGTTTTGTCTCTGTATGGTCAAACACTCTGGACCAAATCTTTCACTCAAATCTAACCATTTCAATGTCTTTAGAGTGTAAATGCTGAAAAAATTACAATTAATAAATTGGTTGTTTCTTAAGGCTCATGTTGTATCTGGACCTAAATAATTTTAACCTTATGGTACCAGTTGAGACTCTCTGGAACAAAGTAGGCTCTCAACTGTCCCACAGTTGGCTTATAATAAACTACTTCAGTTTGCTTCTTGGCACTTGTTTATAAAACTTTTGTTAGAAGCATACTGCTAAATGGCATTCAGTGAGTTAAAAGCAGTTACTGACTCTTATTATCAGAGGCACAGTTATCTAGGAACAGTTGTGGGATGCCTGATTGTAGCAGCATTTTGCATGATATCCATGCTTGCTCTCTGCAAATGACAGTTTCTTCCTGAGAAGTGCCGTGACATTTTGTAGCACTCACAACTGATCTTAATGAGAGTACGGGGCAAGTTGTCTTGGGGCAGTGCTTATAGTTAGCCCTAAGAAGTCTGGGCAAACACCAGGACTGTACACATACCCTGTAAGCTGTAGTTATGCACCTATGTAATTGTGAGAACTGGGTGATTCTGCTGTCACTTTGGCTTGAAGGCGTTGTCATGCCTGCCATGACACGGCGTGATGGCCTTGTGTCCAGTCAGGATCTCATTGCACTGTGCTCCCTACAAACACGCTGGAAATGATGCTGAAGGATTTAGCATCTTGGTGGGCAAGACGGAAAGGAGCTATCACTGTGCTCCTTTCAGAAACAAGACTCTAAAAATGGTAGGCTCCATTCAGGTCTAAGGGAAGCTGGCAACTGGACCCAGCTCCAGGTCTCAGGCCGAGGGTCAAGGCTGCATGTCCCTCGCACAGAGCTCCTGCCTGGTTGAAATACACATTTTCCCCATGTGTTGTTTCATTAGTTATTTGCTTTTCCATCTTGTTACATAGCTTCTAAAAGTACTCAGCCAGATGGGCTGTTTGATTTGCTGGATGTTTCACTGTTTTATGTTTAGTTAAGTCAATACATGTCAATTTTTCATCTGTAAAGGAGAGCTAAAACTCTTCTATTTAATACAGTGCTGTAAGGATGAATTAGGAGGTTCATTTCTCTTTTGCTGTGTCAGGAAGAAAGTTAATATAGTTTAGAGAATAGAAAGTAAGTATTTTGGATCCAATCCTTCCCTCCTTCCTCTCTCCCTGTATTAAATATCTGTGTATCTGAACTTTTGGCTCACACTTACCCTTTTAGGATGTAAGTAACACATTTTAAATACACTACCTCTTTTGGATTGCGCAGGTTAACGCCTGCATAGTTCAACTTTCTCTTTGTTTTGTAAGTATAAGGATGTTGGTCTTTGGAGACAACTTATTAATATGACTTCTTAATTATTCTGAGAATGTTGGGCATGATGTGTGACTTGAGATCAGGAGTCAGGCTGTAGTTCCCAAAGGGAAAAAACACAGTCTTGTGGTTAAGATCAAAGACTGTAGATCTTGCATTCAGTCCTGTCTTTGCACATCCTTCAGTATCCCAAAATCATTTAAGTGAGGGAGCTTAAATTTCCCTGTCCAGCCTAGGTGTTGTAAGAATAAATTAATTGGTGGAGATGAGTCACTCGAAAATGCTCTGGGACTACGGGTTATTTAAAAGCCTGAATTTATCACTGGGGCCAGACTTTTCTAAAGGGCTCAGCTTGGCTTGCAAGCTCATGCCAGTAGTTGTCTTACCACTGTCATTTAGGATTTGTGTCACAGTTTTGTCTAGAAGCCCACATGAACATCAATAATGCATTACACAAAGGCTTATTATCCAGGAGTTCTTGCCCTAAAGTACTTGCAGTCAAGTCAGAGGCAATAAATGGATATGAGGAACATAAGAGAATGGAGAGAATGTGGCAGTGGAGTACACTTTCTCTCTGCTTGTCTGTCTGCCTATCTATCTGTGTATCTATCCATGTACCTGTGTATCTATCTTTTGGCCTTTCTACCTGATGAGATCCCTCATGCCAGGAGGTGACAGTGAATATTTTTAATGTAGTGATTGTAGCTTTAAAGTGGGGAGGAATCTCTACGGCATCATTTTAAACAAGTCTAAGTGGTAGAGGTAGAGGTTTCAGTAGCAAATTTCCTAGCAAGATCATTGCCAGATTAGTGTGCAGAGACCAGTCTGTCTGTGCCCTGCAAGGTATATTTCTGCCCTAAATTGAATTATTTTAGCTGTCAGCAAATGCTTGATAATATAGTGATCTGTGCTTGGGAGATTCACTCTTTATATTAGTGTTGTATTGCATTCAGTGTTGAGGCTAGACAGAGCCACTCATCTTTACCTCATGGTCCCACGTGGACTCGCATAGCTTAGTCATGAGTGGGCAATTAAATAACAAGAGAGACCTTGTCAGCTCCAGGCATTAATATAAATCTTGGTGCTTGTAATACATTTACATGGCTCCCCCAGGTCTATCTGGACTTACAATCATCTCTCTTATTCACAGATCTTCTGGGATATTGACTGCTCGCTTTTGCTTTGTAGTTCTCCGAATCAGGATTTGGCCCAGGAGATAACCAGCAGTTTTTCTGACAGGCACTCAGTGAGTATAAACACTTGCCCACTTTGGTGTGCACAGGCATTGCCTCAAGTAATACTAAACATTTTTTCTGGGGAAACGGGCTCCTGCTTAGCAGGCAACAGATTGATTTTACTCTCCAGTTTCTCTTGTTTGGATGCATTTTACATTTAAATAGCTTGGAGATTTCAGTGCCTCATGGCTGATACAAACCCTTCATAAACAGATTTGCTGATCTTTTTATTTAGAAAGTGCACATAACTGCATCATAAAGCCCTGAATGAATGAGGGGTCAGTGTGTCTGTTTCTCACAGAGATTTCATAAAAAGCTTCTTCCTAGTTTCTGTACCCTAATCACCTGGAGATGTGTTAAAGATATAAGTAGTAGTGCTGTGATCCTAAAGCTGGCATGATCCACTAGTTCAGATGGTTCATGTTATGTAAAAGCCTTTGATGATGGTCTTGTGGAAGTTCCATGACCTGTATGAGGCTAGGATTTTGATTTACTCTGGAGGAACATCTTACAGAAGGAAAGACAATCTGCAGACATGCATGAACAGAATAGCAAAAAGATGCTGTTTGTGCTCTGTTTTTCTTGACAAACAGCAGTTTTCTATATTCAGGTTGATGAGCTACTGCCTGTAAACATCAGTAAAGTGTCTGTAAAAGCAGGCAAAAGCATAGAGGGGTGCATGGCTGGAGTCTGGTATTTGTTGGTTTTGGTTTTTTCTCGTGCAGCCTTAGAAAATGCTTTTTAGATCTCCAAGTTAGGCAGAACTCTTCCATTCATTGCTGTTTCAGCGCTGTTGTATTACTATAAATAAATAAACTCTGTGGCATAATTTTATAAGGAATCTGCTCTGGGAGGTGGGGACATGAGCCTTCATTCTTCCAAGCAGATGCACATTTTACTGGCTTTTACCAGAAACATTGTCTAACTGCTGCAGAGCCTTGCAGGAGATGCCACTTCTGGGACTTCTTCCCTTCTTTCCTCCTTTCCCTCCCTAGTTAGTGTCCACCAGAACAGCTGATAATATTGCCAGGTACTTGCAGCTCTAGCGTAGATGTGTTGTGAAATCCAAAATAAACCTAAGAGATAATCTTATCAGAATCAAATGTTGTCAGAGGCTGATGCCTCTCTAGCTGTCTGTTGGGAGTTCAACCTGTCAGTGTTTAGTTTGACTGCAAGAGACATGGATGCTGTGACAAAATGACTTTTTCTATTATACAAAATGATTGGCATGGATTTCCTTGCTTCAGCTGATGAGTCTTGGTGCAGTGGCAGAGGCTGCCCACTCTGTATATCTTCATTGATATTCTGGTTTTTGGTGTGTTTTTAGAACCAACTTATGTCAGGCTGCAGTCAGTTACAGACCAGTTGACCATAACAGTAGAGGACTGGATGGGCGATGGCAGCCAGGACTTGGCAGTCAGTGTGTTTGTCAAATGCAGCTTTTGTCAGTACGTGGCTGGATATGTTCTTTGAGTGGCTGGCAGAACTAGTCAGTATCCCTTTGACTCAGTGTTGTGTGTATGTGAACCATTCACAGTGAAGGTGGTGAGCTGTGTATGTACACAACTGCAAAGGCAGAAATTAATTCAGTCTTGTGCTACAGCTGAGTGAGAGCTGTTGGTGAGAGTCTCAAATGGCCTCAGTTGCTCTCTTTTATTACCTAAACCATGGTGAACTTGCTGTGCTCCGTGCCGTCTTTCTCTCACCATCTTCCCCTTCTATTCATTCAAGGTGCTAATACAAGTGCCATACAATCTGTTAGAGTTTTGGGGTAACTCAGAGAGGAACTGCAATGTTGATTGAAGACAGAGTTGTCAAAGGCTGGAAACACTCCCAATTTATGAAAGCTTTATGTGTGTGCCTGTTTGTGTGCGTATAGCCTGACTGGTTGATATTTTTTTTAAGAATTCAATTTGGATGATGAGCCTAGAACATCTTCTATTTCTGCTACTGCAGAGACATATTTACTGCTGAAACTTTTATGGTGACAGTCGCTCAGTAGTACATGTTTCAGAGTATTGCTTTGCTGTTGACTACAACCTTTCAAGTCTTTGTTGTAACAACCAGAGTGATAATATTTTCCATTTTGTACTGGTTCGTTGTGCTTGAGGTCAGGTGCGACCTTGCCAGCAGGTCAGAAATACTCTGCCTTAGCTGAAACATTAGATGGGAGGTTCTATACGCTGTGAACAGTCTGCCTTTAGTAAATGGATACAAATTAATGAAGCCTTCGCTTTTTTCTTGTTCACACTTTTGTCCTTTCCTAAAGGAAGGTTGATTGCCAGTATGCTGAATTGTCAGGCTCAGCGCTCTTTCTCGAGCACTGTTTTGTTCCTGCACGATTCTGAATGCCAGACAAGGAGTTCTGCAGGGATGCATGCAGTGCAGACATTGCTGCGCAGGAGGCTGTAGGCGCTTGTCTCTCTCTGGAGAGGGAAGATTCAGTACTCACACTGCAGGTGGGAATCTGTGTGAGATATTAATATTCAAGACTATACTGTGTATTTGTTTTATCATGCAAGTGCTTGGCTCCTGCTCCCTGGGACTCATCCATTTTCCACCCCTCATCTAAGCTTCAGTATGGTCCTTACTCAGCTCTGGTTTCCTTTCATGAGCAGTCCTGTTAATGGCCATAGAGGGTCTTGGCACTAAGCAAGCCCATGAATGTGTGGAGGGCAGGGACTTGCTGTGTGCTGAAGCCCCAGTGTGAACGTGCTGCACGTTTTTGTGATGGATGATCTCAAGTGAAGGTGCTGTCATACTAATGCTGGGTAAATGGAATTTGTGTCTGACCCATAAGTGAGTTGTCCCCTAATTCAACAGAGATGCAAATTAGTGATGTAAGTTATATTTAGAATGTGCAGGGAATATTTAATATAATTAATTAATATGTAATGTAATTTGAAGACCTGAAGATAGATTTCTGCCTTCATATTCCTTCTGAAAATTTACAGCAGAAGAGATTTGGTTACCCACTGTCCTCAGAGTGTTGAGCTTTGAATATTCATGCAGCCAATCTTCCTGATTGACTGACAATCCCAGGTGGCTGCATACACAGTAACACCAATTCCTGAAGCAGGTTTCCTAAACTCTTATGCTACCTGCCTTTAGCTGCAGCTGAGTAGCCACTAATCCTCCATCTCTACCAGAGGAGCATGCAAGTGACTTCACATCAATAAAAGTTTAAGACACAAATTGTGTAATTTCTTCATCTTTATGTAACTGAGTGCTCTTCTTGAGATGCCTTGCCAGCAGGTTAACACGAGTTTATTGCCTGCAGAGAATCAACGAGACTCAGGAAGTACTCACTCTGGTCAGGAGGTGGATATTCAGAGGAGTGAGGGTTTATGCATGCACCTGTTTTCCCAAGGGCAACCTCTTCTGCCTCTTCATTCTAGATTATTTTCTGTTGCAAGCCTGTCCTTTTGCATTGTGGCCCTACAGCTGGTGTCAGGCCACCTTCCCTTTAGCTCTGCTTCAGTCCCCATGCCCTTGATCAGTTACCAACCTTTGTGTACTTTCACCTTATAGTTTCTCTCCTGTCCCCATCAAATACAAGTATTTTCTTACCTTTTTCCCTGCTATTGCCTAACTAGTTGCAATTTCCTGCTCTCCCCTTTATTCCTAAATCTTAGTTTGCTTTTTCCCCAATCCTTGCTGCCCTGTACAAGCTTTTAAAACTGCTTCAGTCTACGTTCACCTGTCTGGCGCTCTCCATGGGTGGTGTTGGACTCCTTTCCCAGGTTCATGTGCTGCTCTCTCTGCTGTAGTAGTGGCAGGGCGAGCTCCGAGTACTCCCATATGCATCTCCCACCTTGGCAGTGCTGAGCCCCAGGTATGGCCCAGCCTGGAGCTGGTGTTGCAGAGCATTCCACTCAGTTCCTCAGTCTGGTGCAAGCTCGCTGCTGCTGGGCTTTCCGTAGGTGCAAAGCTGCAGCATAGTAGCTGGGTTATTCAGGAGTGTGTAAATTAGTCATATTTGGGTGGTTCCTGGCTGCACACTGTTCCCTCTTGAAAGGGGGGAAAAAAAAGCTTAAATGCTTAATGTACGTAAGATGTGCTGCTGCTTTCTTAGGCCATGTGGCACTCTGGGGTGTGTTAGCATGTTGTCTTGTTAACACCCAAGTTCCTTCTCTCCCCCTGCCATTTGAAGACTGAGAACCTGAGACAGAGTAACTGGTGCTCAAACCCATCTTTTTCTCCTTTTTCAAAATACAATGATGACATGATAACAATTCTTTGAACAAGAACGAAGATAGTATAAGGCTGAGTAGTGAAATCAATTGATATTAGCCCAGTGGATGGAGAAGTTTGGAAACTGTCCTAAAAGAGGGAAAAAGGAATCAACAAAAAGGCTGTTCCCAGGGAAAAAAAGAGAGAATTAGTCTTATCTGTGGCAAGAGGCAGGAATTTCCTATGACCCCTTCTTAGCCTATGCAAAGATAAAAGATCAGAGATTCCAAGCAGAGGTTTGCTAATGGCTAATATGTGCCTTGGGGATGACAGGTCAGTTATCCAAGTTGCTGTTGATCCATGGGCTTGTGTAAGTTAAGGATCTTGCTGGCCCATTTTCTGTTGGAGTAAGATGTAAATGGCTGAAGAGGAATTTAATGGAAGGGCAGCTGCAACCAACCTGCATCCTCTCTTAGGGGCTGTGCACTGCAATCAAGACTGGTGTCCCCATGGGATGTATTTTAGAAGAGCATCATCAAGCCATGACAGGGATCTTAGAGATTAGAGGGCCTTCTCAGACCCAGCTAGTTTCTCATTATAATCAAAAGTGCTTTCTCCACTGTTTCCTCATCTGAGTGAATCAACAGTGACCCTTGGTGGTTAGAAAGACACAGTGCCTGCTGGTCTGTCATGCATAGCCTGGCCAACCTGAGTGTATGTCTCCTGAAAATCTGAATAATGTGGGCATTGACTAAAGCACTGGGCATCTTATTTCACAACTGATGGGGCTGATGTCTTAGGACAAAACTAGCCAGCCCACTTTGCATGAAATCTTAGTTTCTAAATGGAGGATTTGGGCAGGAAACCTAAATCTCACTGTCGGGCTTTTGGGTGATCACTTTGATGTATAGATTGCCCCACTGCTAATCTGACTGTCGATCTATAGCATTGTCCTGTTTGAAGGAAAGCACAAGCCTTCACTCCATGCAAAGAGTTTTGGGAAGAGATACTCTTTAAGGCCTGTTGGAATTCATAGAGAGCGGCTTCGTGAAATTTAGCATCAGGCCACCACTTGTCGTTGGCCCTGATTTTCTTTATAGAAATCTCTCAGCTGCGGCAGACTTCCTTGTATCACTGTGCCTTGCTGTGAATATAAGATGACTGTACACTCATATTGAGCTGTTATTCTGATGGGTATAACTGATGACAGCGATGATGCTGTGTTTTTACAGTTCAGCAATCGTTTCTATTTGTTCTTGAACCTGGGCTGTGCTTCAAAACAGAATTTAAGTACAGTCACCACCTGTTCATTTTTCAGCCAGATAATCTGCTTTTTTAATCTTTTAATTAAAAAACCCCAGCCCTCTTCGGAGAAGTCAATTTGTTTTTCTGGCTGGCATCTGACTCCTGGCTCATTTCTAGCTAAGTGTCATCTCCTTCTCCTCCTCCTCTTTACAACTTCTCTTCCGACTGCTCAGTGTAACACTTAGCACATGATGTGGCATCACTGGAAGCCGTGTTTAAACTACTTGAATTCAACCATAATAGAGTAGGAGTAAAATTTTCAATTTGTTCCTGCTCTTCAAAAATAAGTTGTTAGTTGATATATATAATAGCTCTGTATATTGCTAGAGAATTAGACTAGATTTGAGGCAGGGGAATGGTTAAAAAAACCAATTCTGCCTTTCAAACTGGTGTCCAAGTGAATTGTTTAGGAAAGCTTTCAAATGAGCTTGAAGAATAAGGACATCACTGCTTCATAATTTAAAGCTAGTTCTCCTTTTTCTGTTTGCAATGGTTTTTTACACTTTGTTCTAAACTCTCTCTGCTGAATCTGACTGTAGATGTTGGATCATGAAATAAAATTAGAAGTTTGAGGACTTTGTTGTCTAAGAGTTGCATTGCAAACTGCTGCTTGTGTTGTGCCATAAAATACATGTGGTTTTCCTGTGGGTCCAATACAGGGGTCTGCAGAGACCTCTGAGGGTGTCCTGTATAATGTTTGAACTGGGATTTCCAAGTGGTCCTTTGGAATTTATAATTTTGTTGGCCTTACTTTTACATGAATTATATTCTTAGAATCATAGTATCCATAGGGTTGGAAAAGACCTTCAGGATCTTAAGAGTCCAGCATTTGACCAATCACCACCTTGGCAGCTAAACCACGGCACTAAGTGCCACATCCAGTTGTTTGCTGAGCGCCTCCAGGAATGGTGACTCAACTGCTTCCCTGGGCAGTCCATGCCAATGCTGGACTGTCCTTTCTGCAAAGAAGTTCCTCCTGATGTCCAACATGAATCTCCCCTGTCACAGCTTGAGGCTGTGTCTTCCTGCCAGGTTTTTGGTTGCCTGGGAGAAGAGGCTGACACCCACCTTGGTACACCCTCCTTTCAGGCAGTTGTAGAGTGACAAGGGCACTGCTGAGCCTCCTTTTCTTCAGGCAGAACAACCCCAGCTCCCTCAGCTGCAGTGGTATGAGTAGGAGCCACTCAATTTTCAAATCTGTTCTATCTTAGAAGTAATATTTAGCCCAAAACTAAAATTGAACAGAGAATGGGTATTTCACTGGAAGTTAAACAAGATAAAATTTTAAAAGCCTACAATGATGTAAAAAGTTTTGTTCAAGTGCACTATTTAGGCTTTTAGTGGTGTGAAGTGCTTTTATGGAACAGTGCATAAATTAGTTGTGTAATGAAACCTTCATATTGATGGTAATGCTTCTCGTCTAAAAACACTTTACAAAGGTGATCAAGTCTTTTGCTCTAATTTTACAGAGAGATGTCTTACCCCAGATCACAAAGCATGTCAGCTGGAGTGGCTCTTGAGGACACAAGGTGCATTCCCAGTTTATTCTGCCGTTTGTAACACCAAGGCCTTTCTATGGGCCGTACCTCCCTGTTGTGCTAAGGACAGATGACACGTACCAGCCCTGCTCCTGGCATCCCAACCTGCCGCCACAGGAATTGCACACTGCACCTGTGCAACAGCTTTCAATGGTGATCCCTACCAGCTAAAAAACAGTAGAACTCCCTAATCTCCTGCTTTGTGTATGTAGTATTGAAAAAGCTTAAATTTATTTTGAATGGTCTCAAGGACGGGCAAACCATAATCCTGTTCAGTTCAGGAGCTCAGGTCAGATGTGAGCTGGTTATGTGACATCTGTCAAAAAGGATGTTTCACTTTCATCTATTTGTGCTCCTGAATTCACTGTGTGAATTTTAGCTTTCAAAGAGATAGGTAAATTATGAGACTCACCAGCCTTGCAAGTCCACATACTGAGACAAGGAACTTGTCATTTGGCCTCACATGGACAAGCTGATGTGTGGGCTTAGAGTGAATTGATGGGATGCCCTTGTAAGACTGTTGTCCTTGAGGGAGTTCCTGCACTTTCTCACCATCTTCAAACAGAGTGTGCCTGGAAGAAATGTCAGTTAAACTGAAGCCCCTCCAGGGCAATGCTTTTGTTTATTACAAAGCACCGATGTATGAAATAACAGTGCTATAATCATCTGTAAATGAGCCACGAACTAGGAGAACATCCACGAACATTTTATAATGAGATGTGTTCTCTAAAGTTGCGGTTGGCTGGAATAAATCAATAGCCCATGGAGTGCACTTTTATTTTAGTCCTAAATGTGCAAAAGGCAGTTTTAAGTGGCTCTGCTTCTGAGAGCACAGACTTTAAAACTTCCTGACTCCAGCCATTTTCAATGCTTGAAATTCTGCATTAAGTAGGTAGTAATAAATTTCCCGAAAATGTAGTAGGCCTTTCATCTTTATCTTCTGTGACTTATTCAAAGTGGGAAAACAATTACAACTTGATGTTTCAGGGAGCATTGTTCTTTGTACCAATGTTTAATGACTTTGGTTAAATACTATTCCCAGCTCATCACTTTTGAGCCATTTGTTTTTCGTCCAATGTGCTTAAGAAGGAAGGAACAGAAAAATAAGATGAAGTAGAGGTAGAACCGAAGCTTGATATTTCAGCACAAAGACTGGACAGTAGAGGAATTACTATTTTTTTTGCTTTAGACATCTGCAAAGAAGTTGTTATGTCATCAAGGTTGTGGAAGCAAAGAATCTCCCTAACTCTCTTGTGACTACTGTTCACTCACCATTTCACTGTCTCTGTGAATGATACTGTGAGTATCTCCTTGCAAGCCTTTACAGTTTTCCACTTACTGTGAGCTTCAGCTGCTCCTTTCCCCCGTCCTGTGCCTCACACCACAGATTGCTTCCCAAAGCTGCCTTGGTCTCTGTTGTTTCATTTGTTCCTTTCCCCATCTCACGGGAATATGGTCTTTCCATTTTGCATCTCTTTATTGCAAGCCAGCTTTGCCTAGGTCTGGTGAATCCTTTGCTTTTGTTTGAAACTATGCAACACCAGTTGCCCCACTCCAGATTCATTCTGCATGCTGTGTACCAGGTTATTAAGTGTTTCCAGTTCTAATGAACACTGTTTCAAAAATATGTTGCTTTACTGTTTTTAATGAAACTGTAAGGATCTCTTCTCCTTTGCCTACTTAGGATCTGTCATTAATCAGTGGTGGTTCTCCCTTGATTGCTGAAGTCTTCTAGTCCTTCTAAGTTTAAGGGTGTATGAGATTTATGGTAAAGGTTGTGGCAAGTTGCTTCTTTTCTAAACAGAATTCCCTGCATGGGATAGATTTGTTATGACTATATTCTAGCTGGGAAATGTAAGTCAGAGCAAGGTTGCTGATGACAGAAAAAATCAATTGATGACAGAGGAATTTATGGTCCATCACAGAAAACAGAATGGGAGCTGTGATTTATATATTTAGGATCTTTAATCAATATGAAAAAATAAAGTGTGGCATTATCCATAGGGCCCCTGGCAGTGAGTGATGATGGTGTAATCTGTACATATCTGCCTTGCAGATGAGTCTTTCCTGGAAGGAAACTTGTGGACAATGGGCAGCATTTTAAACATAAAGGTGGGTTTTAAAAGTCTGTATGTGTGAATGGTGGTTTTATGACACAATACCTTCTGACAATAAATATAAGCACATTTGAGCAGAAGATGGATTACCTGTTTCTCTCTTGGGTGACCCTGCTTTTGTTAGTAATTTTGTTGGCCACTGGTGACAGCCACTGTGTGGTTCCTGGTTCATGCTATTTTTGTCATTCCTGTGGCACAGAATGTCACCACAGAGACAGCATACCTAGGTGTTTAAGCATGGATCAAAAAGCAGAGGAGGTGGAAATTTTTTCCCAACTTGACATTAGACAAATAAATTTCTCTGATGTCAGATGGGAAACATGCCAGCCCATCGACACAGATACAAATGGACTGGAGGGACTTGTTGGAATGGAGGTGTGTGTGAAGATTGGCATCCTTTTGGGTCTGGGCTGTGCATACTGTGATGTGTTGTCACTATGGAAGGTTTTGGGACAAAACATTCCTCTTTGGGCAGTGGCAGCATCATTTTCCTTGTCCTCAGTTTCTGTTCTGGTACATGGGCATCATACCTGGCTGTTGCAGAGCGAGGGTTTGGGGTGGGAAGGAGTAGGAGAGGGGGTTTATGTCCTCCTAGAAGCCTGTCAACATCAAAGATACTGTCTGCTGACTAACTTGGCGTTTTTTGCGCTGTTACTGAATTGCAAATAGAGAAATATCTGTGATATTGTACCATACCAAGAATGGAAGGGCTGAATTCACGTCTCCAGCTGCATGCTAGGCTTGATTTAATCTATCATACACAGGTTTCTTGGTAAAATATAGTATATTTAACCCGACTTTTCCTAAATCTGATAAAATTTGGTATTTTTTGACTCATCTTTGTTTATGTCTTCATAATCTGAGATGGAAGAGAAAGTAGGGAAAATTGTTAGGTATGGTAAGTGAAGATCACAATAAAATCGTGTGCTGCCAATCACTCTCAAGTGTTAGACAAAATCTAGACCTCATTTCCTCTATGCTTAAAAGAGATAAAGCATTTAAGCTTCACTGATACCTGCTGTTAGTAGCAGTTGGTAGTGAGTGATCTGTTGTTTTATTTGGGAGAGAGAGAAGAGGAAATACAGCAACCACCTTCACTGAAAGGAGAAGGGGATGCTTTTGTTAAAATGGAATGATCTCAAAGGATAAGGGACATTTCAGTTGATGTCTTCATGTATTTTTGGGTTATCTTCAATAGCTGTTTTCAAGTAATGGTGACAGCAAATTCCCTCGGAGCTTAGTCTGCAGTTTCTCCAGAGCTGCCCATGACAGATATTTATTCTTGAAGTGTCTTTAGCAGAGGCTTTAAGTGGGTTAACACATGTTGATACTTCACAATCTTCCAGATGGTGTGGTTCTGCAGCAGAACTGATGTGTTACATCACCTTGTCTCTCACTGGAGATGGGTAACACTGAAACACCTTCACTAAACAGCAAATAAGGGGCAGGGGCTGGTACTGGGACAGCAAGTTGGGCCACGGGGCCAGTCAGTGGGAGTGACAAGCTCTCAGCATGGTCTGCTGCAGCAGCCAGAGCTTTGTCACACACATGAGACCAACACATCCGGACCCTCCCCATGTATTCCTGCACTCCATGTATTTCCTGTGGTGCCTTCTGGTATTCTTTGTCTTTCTATCCTACTGGATATAAAGATTTACTAGCCTGCTGTCTCCTGGGATTAGAGAGAAAAAACATGCTCTGCCCCTCTGGCATGAAATGGGACATTTCACAGGGACCATTTCTAGTGCTGATGCATAGTTTTATCATCATCAGTACAACTGAAATTAAGAAGAGTAAGTGCTGCATTTAATTCTTGATTTGCAAACAGTCTGAAGGTTTAGGACTTGTATGACCGATTTAACATGTGGCTCTTGTTAACAAAAATAGTGAGGACACGTACCTGGTCCATCTGTGTCCAGATTCGAGCTGGCTATGTATCCTTTTTCATGGGGCACTTATTTCCTGAAGAATGATTTCAGTAATTACCACTGTTAATGAGATAGCTGCTAATTGTGGATCACTCCTATGCCTTTCCAAAAAGTGCCTTTTGTGTACTGCACATGGAAAATATGGATGTCAGCTTGGAGATTTCACAGGCGAACTCTGAGATGCCCCGAAAGAGCTGATATTCTCAACTTTGGACCACAGCAAATGGCTGAAATACTGGAAAAATCTCATATGCATTCAAAATCAACACCAATATTATTAATACATTATATTGTGTGAAATCTAATCTTGCACACACTAGAGCAGATACTACTCTTTACATGTTTGATATGTCCCTGGACAACTCCAGTAAGGAGAATGGGTGAACTTGTGGGTAGGCAAGCTGAGGTTCATATTTTCCACTTTCATACACTATGTTGGATGGAAGGATGCTCTTCTTTGCTATACCAAAACTTTAATACAGTGGAGTGACTTGCTTGGCTTCTACTTTCTATACTAATTTAAGAGGCAACTTCTGAATTGCCTTACCTTTTACAATAATGTTTGTAAAATACTTAATCAACACATTTACAGTCACTATCTTGTTTAAATTTAAATATTCCCCACTCAGATAGTCACAGCTCAAAAGTCCTGCCCAAGGCAAAAGCATGCCATAAAAAACTAATGCAAGATAAGTGGGCCCTCCTGGATACTGAGTGATGAGAGTTGGATGTATTTGGAAAGTTCAAAGAGACTGCAATTTTCATTATCTTTAGGCACCTCTTACAGATCTTTCATTCTCCTTTTTCACGTTGTTCTTTTTCATAGTTACTCTAGTTCAAAGTAAGTTAACCTGCACTTGCAGAAGGTGAAGAAACTGCTGACCATAAGGATTTGAGTTTCCCTAGGAGCTCTGACTGTGGTTGTTGAACACCTACATGTGTGGTTTAGTAGCTGGTTTTGCAGCTGACATCAGTTAGACTAACCTGATCCCTGGTTGTAGGTGATAGGATAGCAAGGTAAGAATAGCTGTTGTGTGCCTTTCCTTATAGTGAAGTGGAGTGGTTTTATAATTAATAGCAGAAGGCTGACTGCTCGAGTCCATGTAGCTCCTCAGGTCTGCTGGGATGGGAAGGTGAACAAGGGTAGTGTTGGGAAGAGCCAGCTCATCAGTGCCTTCCAAGCAGTGGAGAACTCTGCATATACGTCATCTCTTTCTCCCCTTTAATCTCCATTGATGCCGATACTACTGGGGAAAGATTTTTGACATTTTTCGTGAGTGGCTCCTTTATGTTTCTGTAAAAACTCTGAAGTTTCTAATTGCTAATCATTAGTGAAAAGCACGACCAGTAATTTTAAATCCTAATAATCTTGCTTTCCCCGACTCCTGTGTGCACAAAATAATCTGTTACAAAAACTGATGTGGTACCATTAACAGATATTTTTCATGCATTTTTGTTTTATGTATTTGTGGCCTTTCACGCTGTTACTGCACATGTGGGTGCTTTTGATGAAGCAGGCAGCTGTCTTTGAACTGTTTGAAATAATTGAGCAGATGTATGGCTCTGCCACACATCAGCTCAGTGCAAGGCATCCCTCCTGTGCAGTATAAATCAGGAGACTTGAAGAACAAATATACTGTGCTAGACTTCATTTCCTCATTTGTCTTTGCCACATTGTACCCCCCTGGGGGGGATAGTATTTTGATGGGTGCATAAAGTACCATTAACTTTAACATTATCATCAATCATCATGACAAAGGAGGACAAGTAGTCTTTGTGCCTGGTCTTACCACTTGTTTAGTCATCAAACCCTTTGGAAAATGAATGTAAACCACTTCTTTATTAAGGCTGTGGTTCTGTGATACAGTTTTTTGACAGCAGTACCTGTTCTAGCTACTGCTGCTCTACCTTGTGCCCTTAAGGCATAGCAGCATCTCTGTCTGTTGTTCTGTGCAACTGCACATGCTGCCACCTTTCTCGGGGCTCCAGCCTGGCTCTTTAAAAGGCTTTCCTTTTTTTTTTT
>WBMY01003611.1:20116-137302 GCA_013397315.1 Donacobius atricapilla
TTTTTTTAAGCTTCCTCTGTTCCTTGACCCCATCTGTACCTTGCTTTGTGAAGAGCTGACCCGGCACTCCCTGGGAGATATGGGCCTGGCTGAGGGCAGACATAGCTGAGGGCTGAGAGAAGAAGTGGAGTGGTTTTCAGTCACCATGATCAAAAAGAAGTGAACTAAACCCCTGTAAACTAAAGCCCAAATGAGTAGCCAGTGGAAGTGTTGGTAGTGCTGCAGTACCAGGGATGTAGAGTAGTCAGGATTCTTTGTTGATAGCTTCTCTAATAGTCCTTTAATTTTTCCCTTGTTAAGATGCCTTCCTGAGGGGAAGAAAAAGTCATCATAAGTGTGGTGTGTTGCACAGCAGCAGGACACAATAAGGATGTAGGCCGGCACTGTCAGAGGAATGTCAAATTCAGGGCTGCCCTCTAGGTCTGCTGCTCAGCTGAGAATTGAGGCGGCATTGGCCAATTTTTTTCAAGTGACTTTCTCAACATTAGCCTTTCCTGATGACAGACAGCACATTCTTCCAATATCTTTTCTTCTTGCTTTCAGAAAGTCACTGCAGATGTGTCAGATTATGCCTTTGCTTTTCAAATGGCTTCCTGTACCTCTCAGAGGGATAGATTATTTACTGTCAGCATTAGTTTTAATTTTTTTAAATTTGTATTATAATCCTACCTCTTCCCTCAAGCATGGTCTTTCTCTCCATGGAGGTGGGGCAGTTGATGAGTGGATGGTACTGCCCTGGTATTTACTAAGTTGCTTCTTAGAGGCAATTTTCTTGCTCCTTGGGTGAATGTGGTGTGATGACAATCTTTAGTAGAAAATCAATGTGTCATGCTTTACCAGATTTCTTCCTGCATAGCATTATTTTGTGCTCATTTGTGTTTTCAATATACACAAATGCTTAGAAGCCCATGCAGCAGGAAAAAAAAAGATAACCACAGAAAGAAATGTCAGGCTTGGTATGCTGTTACTTTCTGCACACTTTTTCTTCCTCTCCCCTTTTTCCTTCTTTGTCCCTCCTCACCATGCTAATCAACTAAGTTAATATTATTTCTTCAACAGTGAGTGTTGAAATATGTGAAATTGTTTCCTGCTGCCTTGTGTGTCTGGACAGTGCGTGACAACAGCTGAACAGGTTTTGAAATCTGGAGCACTGGGAGTTGAGTAGAACAACCTGGTCCAAGGGAAATCTGCTAAGAATGAACACAGCTTGTAATCTGATGGCTTTGAACAGTATTTTCCATCTTGGCTGATTGAGTCCTTAAGAATTTATCCCAAAGAAAGGAATGCATCTGTGCCAGATCTAAAAAGAATCCAAGGGAGAGATTTGCATGCTCAGATGTGGGTGTTCTAGGCACTAGAATTTCCACTTTGAAGCTCAGTATTTCTGACTGTATCTGCATAGGACCTTATAGCCAGTGTCTGTCCAGGCACAAATTTGAAGCAAATCATTCAGCACATGTAGATCTATCACGTGCTGTCAGCGTAAGGCACAACAGAGCGTTTTGCTGTTGCAAATCAGTATAATCAGTGCTCCAATACCCAGCCTCCTTCCTGTATGGCACAGTTTAATACACAGCAGAGAGGCATTTTCTTTGCCATGAAGATTGGGAAGCAGAACGTCGGCCTTGCTGGAGGTGCCCGGGCAGTGATCACAGTGTGGGTATCTCACTAGTCCTCTATCACGTACACCAGGGGAAAGCTTGGCAGACATTTGCCTGCATTGAGATTCCAAACCAGACTCACAGCCATTGCAAATGGATGATCCCAGTCTCTGGCTGAGCTGGCAGTGATTAATTGAAAGCCTTGAGATACAGAACTGAGCAGATGCAAGTGACCTCAGGTGACACAGAAATGAAGCCTTATCTGCATCAAAGAGAGGGTTCAGCTCATCATCGTCTGCTGTTACAAACAGCAGGAGAGGAGAAAGGCATAGAAACCAGCCCAGGTAAACTTTACCAAAAGAAGGCAGCTTGGAAGAAACCGGCAGTATATTTTTTGTTTAAATCCAACAATCAGAATGCTGACAAACATCTGAGATGTCATGCGGCTGAGGCGAGGGGGCTTTTGGCTGTTTTTTCTTCAAGTACCTCTCCCAAGGATAGTCTTTACTCTGTCTCTTTGTGTTTTGTCCTTTTTCAGTTTTCTTACCATCCGCTGTCAGTGTTTCAGCTCCTGCTTTTACCTTCTCTTTATTTACCATGATGTGTTCAGGGTCTGCACGCACACAGAGCAGTGGTTGTTACCCAGATTACTGGGTTGGTCAGTTAGCACTGGGCACTGCAGACTGTCCTTTATTCATGGGCAGGAAAGAAAACTTCCTTTTCAGTCACCTGCATGCCTGGGCTTTACCTCCCAGAAACTAGAGGGATTCTCACAAGTTTCCAGGTGTGGGAATTGTCTCTTACTGCATGTACTTATATTTGAGCTAGCGTGTTCAACTTGACTGGTGGTAGTGGGTACAAGAATAAGGTAAAAAATATCAGGTGTCACTTTCCAGGCCAGAAATATATGTGGTACATACCTGTGGACTCCTCCTCCAGTGGGCAAGCCTGGTTTGTGTCTCGGTTTGTGTGTGTGTATGTGAAAGAAGCAGCTGTGTAGGAATAGCTGCAATACCAGAGCTGACATGCAGGTAATTATACATAACAGTAACTTCAGACTTCTGGGTAGTATCACTGCCTTGTAGAATCTTCCTGCAGGCTGAAAATTTGGCTCAGGCATAAGGATTTTCAGGAATGTTCTTCTTCTTAATGTGTGTGGTGGAAACTGTAATTTAATTTGTGTGGCTGTCTTCCCTGTGGCTGTTGGAGATTGTTGATTATTTCCCTGGTAGTAGTGGCACAAGCAGTGCTTTCCAGTGTTCCCTTGGATGATTGGATTCCCGCCAAAGGCTGTCTGGGATAGTAGGTCGTAGTGAAGTGAGGTCTCTCTTTGCTCTAATCAGAAAAGGCTGTGCCTAGAGGCTTGCTTCAAACAGCAAGAGAGGGAAAGCAGAGGATAGAAATGAAATGTGAACATGGCTGTTTTCAAAGTGGAAAATCTTAAAGGACAGGAGTGTCTGGAAAGCACCATTGTCCTCAGTGGTTGATTGCTTTTCAGCTTGTGATCGTTCAAAAGCACCTCTCTCAAAACTGTAGCACTGTGTGCTTTCCAGCACCCTTGATCTGAAGAACACAGAGCACTGTGAACCCAGCTGAGTTAAATCTGTGGCAGTTCTGTGATGGAGGTGCAATCACCTCGGCTCTACAGATGGAAGAGAGGAAGAAAAGTTCAGGTGCTTAGCCAGAATCAGTAAGACAGAGACAAAGGTAGGATCTGAATGGGAGCTCTGGCTCCCAGTCGAGCATGCAGACAGCAGTGAACCACACAATGGCTATTAAGCTGGGCTCTGCCTTTGCTTATGTAGTTGAATAGATGAAGCTGGTTTTTTTCCTGAAGCATTGAGCACCCTGTAGCTCCCCTGGAAACCTATTGGAGTAGTGGTAGTTCAGCTGTTTTGCAAATCAGATTCTTGAGAAAAGAGTATGACACAGAAGAAACAGCTTCAAGAGGGTAGAGTACTGATGAGCTTTCTGAGGTCATTTGGAGTGCATAGAGCAGGATCAAAGTTGAGCAGAAGAGATAGGAGATAAGAAAATGACTGGGATGAGGGTGAGAAGGACAAATGAGAAATGCTGGAGAATGGTGGCAGGACAGGTTTGATCTCAGAGCAGGAAATAGTGAGAAAGTATGTACAATAGCCTGGAAGAAACATCCCTGCCTTTAAGGAAGTACAAAATTATGTAGTGCAAGAAAGAACAGTTTTAGAGAGGCAGCATATGCCTGAAGATAAGGAGGGCTGCTCAGGAACACAGAACCTTGTGATGTACTAAGTGCTGTGCTGTACTCTCCCAGTGATGTACTAAGTGCTGTGCCCTCCCTGTGTGATGGTGGTGTGGTCTTGTCCAAGCCCTCCAAGTACTGATCTAATAAAATAAAAACAGTAATTTCCCTTAGTGGGCAATCACCAGATGGAAAAAGGAGGGAAAAGAGTAAGAGGTGGGTGAGGACTGGGTAGCTTTGGTTATGGTCTTTATTCTTATAATCAAAATTTTACCCTGAAAGGGTTCCAGAAATGAGTCCTTGCCAGCTGATACAAATAAATGTCTTATTCCTCATTCTTTCCCTTTTCCCCTGCATCACTAATATGTAGCAGATGTAAAAAGAGGATTCCATCATAGAGTTTAATGCCAGACAGGGAAAATCAGGTATTGACTGATTTCAGATTCTGTTTTGCCATGACCTGGGTAGGCTTGCATAACCCTACCCTTTGTGAAGATTGTTGGAGAACCCTGGCTATGTTCTTGTTGTTGCTACGACTGTTGTTATTATTATTATTATTATTATTATTATTATTATTAAAAGGAAGTAAATGTGAGAGAGAGACTGAGTGAATGTATGTGGGGGTGGAGGAGGAACTGAAACTTGTGTTGTTTGTTCCTGCTGGTGTGTCAGGGTTAGGCTCTTGGGCAGCAATGGGAGCTCTGAAGAAACCTCCTTTGAGGACTTCCTATTGGAGCATGCACAGCATGACTGTCCCTGGAAACCTATCTCGTGGGTGGAAGTCCTGTGTTTCTGCTGCAATTTTAATAGATGCTCTTTTGTACAGTAGGACTTCACTACCTGGGAGCCCCTTTGTGGGGGTTACTTAATAGACAATATACAAAAATGTGTTCTCAATAGAAGTGTTAAAAACCAGCGGATGTGGCATTTGGGGATATTGGTTTAAAGGTGATCATGGTGGTTGGACTCAAGGATGTTAGAGGCCTTTTCCAGCCTTTATGATTCTAAGACAAAACAGCCTCAGGAGAACAATTGTAGTGCTGACGATGCAAGAACAACACTCCAATGTTTTTATGTTCTCTTGAATTTTCCCACACGGCCTTGAATAATTCAAATGGCCTCTCAGTACCTCGGGTTGTCAGAAATGAGATGAGGAAAGTAGTATTACTTGACTTTGTGATGTAGGCTGATAAAGGTATTGAAACTGTTGAGGTATCTCAAGGTAAAAGCTTTTATCTAAGAGAGTAAATATGTCTGCCTGCTCCCAAGCTGCCTATGGTGTATGCCTTATTTAAGTTAGGCATGGAGGCTTTTATAAATCAGTCCCTTGCAACCTGTAGAAAATCCCAGGAAGGCAACAGAAAGCTGCTGAGTGGCTCCCCAGCGTTCATTGCTAGTGTTGATAAAAAGCCAAGGGGATTTCCTGTAACACAATTTGTTTTCTTGGCTCTTCACATGTGGTGGACATACAGTTTACTATTCCAGTTAATCCTGCCTTTCTAGATGCATCTCAGAAAACAACTGCCGGCATCAATGATGAATTACAATGGAGCAGGAGGACCTGCTGGTCATTTGGATTAAAGATCAGGGGCTTCAAATGGCAGTTTATCCATACACCAATACTGAGAGTGAATCCCTGAGCATCCCCAGTACACAGTGATGTAATTGTAGGTGATCCTGAGTAACCCAGAATGTGGGGAGCAGGTATTTCTCCAGATCATTACTGTCTGATTTTGTAATTTTATCCTGAGGTTACCCTACCTCTGGCTTGCTTTAAGCCTGGATCTGAAAAGTACTGTGATCTATTGTGATTTTTTTAGAGAGCCAATGAGAATTCCAACCTAATATTTCAAGGCACTGAAAAAGAATCCTTTGCCCTCATGAAATTAATTCAGAACACAAATTACCTTTCAGTTGACTACTTCTTTGCACCGCTGTTAAGTAGTTTATCTTCTTAAAGTATGGTCAGATGGGATTTTTTAAAATGGTTTCTTCCTAAAAAAAAAAAAAAAAGGACATTACCCTGATTAGGGTCATCCCTGGAGAATGAACCTAGGAACTCTGGATCAAAAGGAACAAATCTTCATTGCTTGTGCTAGTTGTGTATCTCTGAATGTGAGTGTATTATCCAGAAGCTTGCAAGTGTCTACTGTGTTCGGTCCACCCTCTGAAGAAGAATAAGGAGCCACCACGGGAGAGTTCATTTGTATCTCCAACTTATTTCATGAGCTTGTATCAAACCTTCATCATCCTGGGTGCCCCTGCTTTGTTGGTGGAGCGGATGCTGACCTGAGCCCTTGGAGCTGTATGTCAGGAGGTGTTTCTGTCTAAGCCAAAGTGTAGCTGGTGTGGTGACGGCTCATTCCTTAGCCCTGATGTGTGTGCTCTGACCGCATGCAGAGAGTGCAGAACAGGAGTGTTGGACTTGGGAATGATGGTAGGATCTTCTGAGCCTTGGAATGGCAGAGGATGCAGTGAAAAATCACAGTGCTTTCCAGCAGGATCAGAGATGCTCACTGCCTCTTAACAGTTATGGATTTATAGAATGTTAACTGGGTGTAAAAGTGGCTGGATGGCCAGGCCCAGAGAGTGATGTTGAGTGGAGTTCCCTCCAGCTAGGGGCCGGGCACTGAGGAAGAGAGTGCATGACTCCTGTAAATGATAGAGCCTGCCAAGTCGTTTGGTTTCACAGGTGGATTGGGGAACATCCCTGACCTCATAATGATACAGGGGGCATCTGTGTACTTCACCATGGCGTGGATATTTACTGTCTGTGTCTGCAGTGTTATCAGGGGCTCAGGCAGCCTTTGTAAGGAGATCAGGCAGCTCTGGAGGTACAGTAGGAAAGCAGAGCAGCACTAAGGTATATCTAGGAAATGTGGATTTCCTGGGGCTAGCATTTCTGACTCTGCAGCAGATCTGTTGTGCCACCTCAAGCAGATCTCTCTATTTTCCTGAATGTTTCTTTTCTTTCTTGTTTATTCCTGTCATACTGCCAGGAGGGAACTGCATCGAGCCCTCTATGGTACAGCACCAGGTTGTACAAGCAGCTGGGGTCCCCCAGCACATCCATCACACTAATAATGATAGGAAGGAGAGCACCCATCAGAACTATTTCCTTACCTTTTAGTTATTAATACATTTTCTTTTCTCTCTATCTTCTTTTTTTCTGGTTTTTTTTTTTCTTTTTATTTTTTTCTTGCTTGAAGGGGAAAATAAGTCAGCTATCTTTTATTCCTTCCAAAACAAATGACTCCTGACAGGTCTGGAAATGTGTTTCCTGTGATTACTCCATGCACAGAGGGGCCATGCTGGCTCATTTATACACCCACATGCCACAGCTCAGACTTTTCCATGGCTTGGCCTACATCTTTTGTTTGCAGTGGTAGGCACATGAAAGTACAACAGAAACAGAGCTGGGAAAGAGAAGACGGGAAGAGGATGCATTGCTACCTGAAAATTGTTGTCTCAGTGTTTTATTCATTGCATATGCAGAACAGTATTTTTATTCTTTTTATTGTTTACCAGCCGTGCAAGAACTGATGTGGACTGGGATGCACAGCGGCCTGGCTGGCTGCTTGTGCCGCTCAGACAAGGTTGGTTTATGGTCTTGGCTGGCAGAGGAAGGGAGAAGGGCATGTGAGGGATTTTCCTATTGTTCAAGAGTCCGAGTGTACCCTGGAGAAAGGAGCATGAGGTGGACACTGGGCCAGCCCTCTCCTCCTCACCAGCCCTGTCCCTGGTCACTTTTGCTTCTGGGAATCTCCTCCAGCAGGAGCTGCTGTGTGCTGGGACTGATGGCTGCGGGGTGACAGGCAGGAGGAGGAGGTGGGGGATGTGTTGCTGTCCGATTTACATGCCCTCAGCAGGGCTTGTCCTTGGCCAAGTGCATCCGGGGGTTTGTGTGAGAGCTGAAATGCAGTCAAGGCTGGTTAGATCAGCATAAGGCTAATTTTAAATCCCAGATATGCTGCCAGTCTTGTTGTGCATAGCTCCAGCCCTCCTGCTCCCTTTCATCTTGCCGCAGCTTCATCTTTCCCTTTCAGAGTTGTCCCCCAATTGCTCAGTGCAATTCCTGGGTGACTGGTTTTTGTCCCTAAGCCCATTAGTGTGTTTGCAGCTCATGTCCTGGAACTGTTTGCCCTTGTCAGATGTGTCCCTCTCACACAGCCAGCTACATTCTGGCAGATCTAGGCCTCTTGCCAATGCTTTTGTGGTGCTGTGGTCTCTCACGCAAAAAGCCACTCTTGTCTGTAGCAGCACAGGCTGACAGATGTTTTGACTTCTGCTTTTGTCCCACCTGGCTGTCTTGGAGACACAAAAAGCACACTGGAACTAGCACAGATGGGAGAGATGTCTGCTGAGATTCACCAAAGGTCACGCAAAAACTGTGGAAGGAAAATATTAGTGCCGTGTTTATTCTGTCCCTACCTTCCTCTGCAGCTTGAGATGCTGCAGGGAGGAGCCATTCCTGGTGTGTCTGATCTTCATAATATAATCCAGCTTGGTTCTGTCCTGGCTCTTCCTTCTGTTGAAGGCTGTGTAAGCACGTTTGCCATGCCTACATTTAAACAGAAACCCTGGGGTTTCAGGGTTAGCAAGCAGCTCTGAGGAGCTGGGACTGTTCATGACTGTCCACATGGCTGCCCCAGAGCTTGAACTCCACTGCTTAGTAAGAGCCTCTGGTTTGAGCTAAAAGGACTATTTTGCAGGTAATTTTAGTTTAAGAAAAAAACCCAAACTCCAAACATCTACTGAAAGAGCTGTAATGATTTGTGTCTCCTGTGATTACAAGAAGATCTAGAGCACACCGCAGAGAGCAGGGATTCGGTGTTGCTCCAGAACCATTGTCATAGCTCATGCTGTTTAAGTAATTCAAAGGTAGTTTGAATCCTTTTGTCTGGTGAATACAGATGAAGTATTTTGGATTCTTGTTCTGATGTCATGGATAGGCTCTACTATGTCGACACATTTTTATGTTATTGTCTTTGACCAAAAAATGGCTGCCCAGAAAATCGACTTGATGATGTTGGGGTTTTTTGTTTGTTATTGGTTTGTTTTACTGGTTTTTTGGAAGCTTGCACCATGGTAAGAAAATTAATAGCAATATTCTGGGTGCAATGCCACAGATTATTTAAGATGCTAATGCCGATTCAAAGCTGTTGGTTAATTGAACATCACAGAGTTATAGGCCTGAGCTGTGAAATGTAAACAGGGTAATAGTTTTTATTTATTTCACAAGATGAAATTCAGATCATCAGTCATGTTTATTGATCAAATATCTCGGGGCTCAGTATTTTAACATTTTACAGTAAGTTATTAACATTATGCTCAGGAAAAGAGAGAAAGGTAGGAGTCTTAAAATACTTCTCTGTTGTGACCTCATCATCCTTTTGTACTGATGGCATTTGCTTGTTGTCATCCTTGCACGAAAAGTACGTATTCAACAATGACTTGGCAGCACTGAATTGTATCAGGTCCATTGCTCTTTGCTGGTCTTTATTCTTTAAAGTGGGAGACAAACGGTGCTTAAACCTTTGAATCAAGGAACAGTTTTCAGAAGTGCTCCAATGATTTAAGAGTGTGGTTTGCTTTGGCTTCTAGTCAGACTTTGTGCTCTTTAATCTTCTTAAGTTCTTTCTTTCCCTCCTCCCAGGGTGTGCTGAATCTCTCTCCTTAGCACTAACACGGCCCCTGTAACTCCTGTGTGAGTGGTGCCCAGCCTGTGAACACTGCCGCATCAGCCTGGTACAGGAGGAGATCAGTGTCTCCAGCTTACAGTGGGGAGTTAGGGCACAGGGGAGATGGAGTGAGTTGCCCCAAGCCAGACAGGGATTTTGAGGCATGGATAGCCAAGTCCTGCACTAAGTCCTGAGCCTGACTGCTCAGTTCTCTACCGCAGGGAGGTGCTGAGTGCTCCCTGCCAGGCTTTGCTAAGGGCTTAGGCTCTTCTTGACATAGTCTGCTTGTCCACTTGTACAAGAACTTGCCAAAACTGCTGAGGTTTTGCTGTAAACAGAAGTGTTGGAATCGAAACCTCCCAGGATTGCACTCTGATGAGTTACTCTGTGTGCTGAGAAAAGGAAGATAAGGAGCAGGCAGAGGAAAAGACATTTAATACAGCATTTAATACGCGTATATCGTTTGTTATTTCACTCATGATGTCTGACAGTGGAAGAGCATACAAAGTACAACTTTGCTGGTGTTAGGCTCTTTCCCCAAGTAGCCCTTTCATTAATGATGGCTCTGTTGTAAGTTCACGTTTGGTGAGCTTTGGACCACCTCTGCAGCCTCACCTATTCATATAGAGCTCGCCTATAGGATTTGGGACCTTAGAGAATGGGTAAGAATTAGAGGGGTTTTAAGGAAGCAAAGATATGAGCTTGAGTAGATGCTGCTTTGAATTTTCTTAAAATGTCTTTCTATAAACACTGTCTTTCTGCAGCCACTGCAGTTTGTGCTGTGAACAGGTTTCCCATGGGGAAAAGGACTGGAGGGTGCATAGGAACATTTTTTCAAATGAAAACATTTAATTTTAAAAAATATTTAGAAAGAAATAATTCTGAGAGTTAGTTATTTCTTGGAAGTTTTTAAGAATGAGGACACTGTTCAGCATTTTGGCTGTTGTGTGGGTGTTTTTTGGTTTGTTTTTTTGGTTTTTTTTTTTAAAGATTTTTGTTGCTGCTGCTGTTTCTTTTGCTTTATGTTGCTGGGTCTGTGGTTGTCCACAGTGTTTTTTGTGGGCTTAACAATGGTGTGTATCTCAGGGACCATGTGTTTCACTTATCTGGTCTGGGCCAATTGAACAGCTGTAGTCATCTGGCAGGTTGTGTTCCTGAACTGAAAAATATGGTTCTAATTTTTTTGTTATTTTAAAACCTGATTGGCAGTCAACACTGAATATCTACCACATTCTAATTATGGACAGTGGCAAAACTAATAAAACCCCTAAGTGTATATATTTTTTTCTTTGTTTTTAAGGAAAGATATTCATCCTGTCTTGAAATATGTTAGAATACTTTTTGTCTATTTTAAGTTGCTTTATTTCAGATTATCTAATTTACTCTCCAGAAATGATCAGGGAACACTTGGATGGAAAATGTCAGCCCGTCAGGTAGGTTGGTGGTGTCTCTGATAAAATGGATTTAAGAAAGGACAAAAACCACCATAGAAGCAGAGGAGGAGGGGAGAGAAAAAAAAGAGAAAGAACAGAGGGAGCACCAGTGTCAGGGAAGTAGATGCTCCCTGCTAGGCAGGAGCAGCTACTTGCAGCCTGTGGACGACTTGTATAGGAGCCGATGGATGTTCCCGTGGTATCAGTACAGACTGTGTGGGCTGAATGGGCTGGGAGCAAGCTTGCTGAGAAGGACTTGGCAGATGAAAAACTGAGTATGACCCAGCAATGTATCCTTGCAGCCCAGGAAGACAGTCCTGTCCTGGGCTGCATCAAAAGTAGTGGGGCCAGATGAACGAGGTGATTTTAGCCCTCTTCTCTTATGAGACCCCACCAGGAGTTCTGTATCCAGATCTGGACTCCTCTGTCCAGGGGAGACATGGACCCGTTGAAGTGGATCTGGAGAAGGGACACAGAAATGATCTGAGGGCACCTTTTCTTCGAGGACAGGCTGAGAGAGTTTGGGCTGTTCAGCCTGGAGAAGAGAAGGCTCTGGGGAGACCTTTCTGCAGCCTTTCAATACTGAAATGGCTTATAAAGAAGATGGGGGTAGACTACTTAGGGCCTGTTATGATTACAGGAGTAGTAGTATTTTTTTTTATTATTTCTGGTATCATTACAGGATTATCTTACCCCAGTAGGATGGGGCAAATGGTTTTAAACTAAAAAGAGTATAGATGCAGACTACGTAAAAGGAAAAAGTTTTTTTGTGATGCGGGTGCAAAAACATTGGAAGAAGTTGCCCAGAGAGGTGGTGGATGGCCCATTCCTGGAAACATTCAGACTCTGGTTGGATGGGGCTCTGAGCAATCTGTTCAAGTTGAAGATGTCCCTTCTTATTGCAGGATGTTGGACTAGATGATCTTTAAAATCCCGTTCTGAGCCAAATCATTGTATGATTCTATGACCATGGCTTCCAACCTCTGTGCTGCTTGGGGTGAGTCTTGAGAAAAGCAGCGAAGTTGAGCCTGGGAGAGGGGAGTGGAAAGGTGGTATTTTACATTTGTGGTTTTCTCTTTACCTGCATCTATTTTACTTTGCAATAAGTACTTTCGTCAGGTCACGTCTGTTTTGCCTGCCTTGCCTGCAACAGTAATTGATAAGCAATCTTCCTGTCTTTATCTCAGCCCTCAAGCTTGCTCATTCCTATTCTTACCAATTTCTCCGTATCCTGCTGAGAGAGCAAGTGAGAGCCTGGGAGGGCATTTGGCTCTTAGCCTAGGGTAACCCACCACAGTGAGCAGGAGGTTTAATGTCAAACGAAGCAGGTCTGGCACTTGAACAGTGCTGTGCAGTGCAGCTGTGAGCTGCAGCTGCAGCTAAGCTGCCTCATTTAGATGAGCAACGCAGCAGCTTGAGGTTCAGGGCTGGCTTCATATCTCCAACTGCATGGGTGTCCAGCATCCTAAGAGGGTTTTTAGTGAAAGCAGCTTGCCTCTTCAGCCTTTTCCTGCTCACCACTGATACAAAGTACTTCCAACAATGTCTGAATCTGCTCACTTTCACTTTGGTATCCTACCCTGTATGTGCAGATATTGTATTTCTTCCAGGGGTCTTATGCTGGATACAAAGGGGAGACTTGTGGCCTTTTGCACTTGCAAATAGGAGAGAGGACCTTTCTGGCTTAGCTGCAGTCAGAAGGGATGCATCTCTCAACCAGGTATTTTGGTAAGATGTTGTCTTTGATGTGAAGAAGGTAGAAGCTGCCCTCAGTTACTTGGAGACGGGAGTTGAGTTCCATAAAACATTGCTGATCTCAGGAAATCAAATCAAACTAAACCATGAGGTTCTTAAAAATAAAAAAAAAAAAAGAGAGAAAAATTCTTAGAAGGATATATCTTGAGTTTAATTTCTCTTTTGACCTTTATGCTTTGTTGGCAGGAGTGGGAGGTCCACAATGGGGTTGTGAGGGCATATAAAAATGCATTTACCTTCATGTACTTTTCTGTGTGCTGAGACATTGACTCCTCCATTGTTCCTCTTTCACAACTGAAGTAATCACCACCCACCTTCCTTAGGAGTTTTTCCTCTCAGCCATTGCACTTTTTCTCATGTACGGCCCTTTGGTATGCAGAATAAAAAATAATGCCGGAGGAAAACTGCGAACATTAGAGAAGTTGAAGAACGAGAAATGACAGAACTTGCATGTGGTGGGCACAGGTCTGTCTGAAGATGGAGGAAAATACCTTTGCGAGTCCCTTGTGGAGAAAAAAATATCCAAGTTGGATACTTAAGAGAGTATTTTGCTTCAGGGTCCGACATAGAACTCTGCTTAAATTAGCAGACCTGAAAATAATAGAGCTGGAGGAGCTGCTCACTTCACATCAAGGACTCTTGCAATGTCCTGCAAGTGCTAAATGCTGTGATTGGTGAATTTTTTGTGAGAGCTGGCAATGCTGTTACATCATCATATGAATCATGTCCTCTGTAGTTCCTACCATGCCTTCCAGCTGTGGCCCTGCAGGCAGGAGAAAGTAGACATGTACATGATCCACATCCAAATGGGCATTTTTTTTCCTGTTGAACTATATTGATTTTGCGAATATGCACTCAATTAATGCAGTGTGCTTATTTGGAAAATGTTTATTTACTGTGTTCTTGTTGCTAAGACTTACAGTATGGATTGTGCTAGGAATTGGGTGACTTCTTGATTTTGTATGTCAGCTATACATTGTAGAGGCTGAGTCTTTATTTTCTGGTGGTTTCTCTGTTTTCCTCATGAAAAAGTACTGGTTTATTTGCTATACTGCATTTATTCCCCAGGCATTAGCTCCCTGACTCAGACTCATGAATGGCTTCTAAGTTTGGTTGCCCAGTGGCTTAGAGGCCTGTACCTGGCAGTACGGCATGTCTCATTGTTCCTTAGTTGTCAGGAGTTTGGTGGATGCTGAACTCTGACCATGGCACTTGAATTGACCAGATAGTTGCAAGCGCCCAAAGTGTGTGAAAATTTGCTTGCCAAGTATTGCAGGTGCTTTTGCAAGCCCTAAACACCTGGCACATATATTTGTTTAGTGAATACTGGGGTTAAAAGGAAAACCAAACCAAACCTAGCAAAAACTGGGATTTGTAGCTGGTTAAGAGAAAGAGCGTAGCTGTTGGGGGTAACCTAGTGTAGTCAGCAATCTCATTTACTAGTCTCAGTTTTTTCTGTAGCAGCATTTGTACCATTGGCAAAGAGACAAGAAACAGTTTCTACTGAGTTTTCACCTGGGTGTGGGTGGGAGCCCAGAGTTAACCGCTGTGTCAGAGCAGGAAGGGCAGGAGCAGTTTCAAACTCAGCATTTAGGTGTTCCCATGCTCTTCTGGAACGGCCCCTGTGCTTTTTAATGCTGCGGGATTGGCACATCATGAAGAACGTTGAGGTCATGTGTGTGTTTGTGATTCTTTAGTGGGTTTGGATTTTTAAAATTCTTTAATGCTTGCAAAATATAAAGGGCTGTGCAAGTTGTTGAGTAGCACTGAAATGGAACTGAGTGTTACAGTGTATTTGAGAAGGAAATCTAAAGTCCCTCAGTGGATGTACATGTTCTGCGGCAGCCCTGAGTGCCGAGTCCCATCATGGCAGGGCTCAGTTCATCAAAGTGGCAGTCATCTCATCTGTCCCTAGCTGTCTAAAATTAAAGCATCTAGGCCAGAAAGCGCTTCAGTCCAGCTATTTGGTGTGCCTATTTTAGGGTGGATAGGTCATGCTCAGATGAAGTGTGTCTGCACTGGCTGCAGGGTACCTAGAGAACTAGTTTGGATGCTGTGTCTGAGTTCAGCCCTGGAGCAGCCCCACAGACCAGGAGAGCTCGCAGCCTCATGGTGTCATTTAAGGCACCAGCTGTGTTGATAAAGTTTCCACTCAGAACAGGCACTTGGGAACCTCCTTTTCCCCCTGAGCCAGCATGTTTTCCTGGAATCAGGCCTCCAGCTCTTAGCAGATGTCCCCCTCTGGCTCCAGCTGTGTCAGCTAGGATGTCACTACCCGCCAGTGCTTTTCAGAGCTGGTGACGATCCCACAGAGATCTGACAGCAGGACAGTCTGCAGGAAGCTGAATCTATCAATTTCTTGTAGACAATTTGCAGCCTCTGGGTTGATCTGTCCTGATGGATTCTACCCAAAGCAGACCTGGCAGCACTTGCACGAATGCTCTCACCAGCAGAGTGATGGCAGCAACCACTGGACAGTAATGGTGGTGGCACGACAGCGAGCAAAGGGAATGTCCTTCTGCAGTTTCAGCTGAGGAGACAGGGAGTTTCAGCCTGGGTTCCGTCCCCTGGACTGTGCAGTTCTCTAGCTTGTGTCTCATCTAAAGCCTGCAGTGATGTTCAAGCACTTCTGTCTCTGTGTGATAGAGTGTTGACCTTGACACATTCTGCCAAGCTGAGCAAGGTGAACCATGAGGGAATGTGGCGTGCTTTGGGGGCAGGTGTAATGGACACCAAAGAACACTCAGAGCAGCACCGAGAAGGACTGTGTCTCTCAGAGGCAGGGAGCACATACAGACAGCAAAGAGTTGGTTGTACCAGGGGGATTTGTAACAACAAACACGTTTGCTGTAGGTGTTAGCAGATGATTTCTGTGCTTGCACATATTCCTGCAGAACCATTCTGTTTTCTCAGCCTTTACAGTCACAGATGTGGTGAGGCTATAAACACAGTAATCTTGCTCCTTCTTAATTCAGAATTTGGACTCTTCCTCGCTCCATTAAATCTCACATTTAACTTTATCTTGAAGAGTTTTAGTCATAGGAATGGTGGTGGGGACAGAAATGGTACATTTAGTTCTGCTGAATGGATAGGGTATTAGATTGACAGTCTCTGTCAGTGTTTAATTGCAGATTAATGGGAGGCAATATGTCATTATGGCAGCTCAGTAGCACAAATTTTGGAGCTGCACACAAAGTCCAGGCTTTCATTTCTTGTTAGAGGAGGCTACTCTGACCCACCTTGCACAATTTCCCCTCTGTTCTCTTGTGGCAGAAAATAGGAATATTTACAGTTCAGGTACTTAATGACCCCAGGAATATGATGCAAGACCAAAGGTGTAATTTGAAGGGTATGAAGAGGTGGGGAAGAACTGATACAATACAAGAATGACATAATTCCACCAATATGCTACAAAGAATGAAGTATCTATGAAAAGCTTTATGCTGTGAAATGAGCAGCTTTCTGCACAACATCTGCCAGCAGATACAAAGGTATGACTTGTGTCCAAAATGAGTAGATCTGCTCAGCTTTACTAACCACACCTTGAAGTCAGGGAGGGACTATATTCATGGGGTGGAAAATGAGGGCATTCCATAAATAGGTTATTGAAGTAACATTCCCAGTTATTGCCTAGTTGAGCCTCTGTCAGCTGTTACTTTCATGTGTTGCAGCAGATGCCTTATTCTAAACAGGTTGATTTAAAGCTATTCTTACTGAGGACCACCTTGAGACATCTACTTCCCTAAAAGGTACTTTACACTATAAGCAGCCTTCCCTATATCTGCAGAAAAAAATAATGCTGTTTGGGAATGGAATAGATTGTGTTTGGGCCCTAGGGAGGGAGCTGAATAACGTGCTAGAAAGGACTTAATCACTTTAAGACGTAATAGATCTCCTTCAATTTGTCTTTCCTCATAAGACAGCCAGTCAGTGTTGCTGTGCAGGTACCAGACACCTCCTCAAGTCACTTATTCTTGAACTCCCCAACTGACAGTCCTGCTTGTGCAGACTGTGCAGTGTGGAGTGTCACAAGGTAGAAAGGATTTTTTTTTTTTGTGGGATAGGGAAAAGGTTCCTGTGTAGCAATGGGCAGAGGAGGTCTTTGTCTTTTCCTGTCTGACTGGAGTCACATAGGTGAAATGTTAACCATCCCAGAATGAAAGATCTGGCTGGGCAACATCTTTGGCAAACACAGGACTGCTTCTTCTGTAACAAATTTGAAGGCAGCAGTTGTAATACTAGTTAAAGGAGAAGAGGTGAAGAGTTTCAGATGTGTGTGACAGATTCGCTGGGAATTTTATCTTGTGCAGTGTGGCTACCACCAGGTTTGCTTGTGGTTCACCATTTGTTTCTGCTCCTGAAGCTGGCATTTTACCTATTCAACTGTTCTGTGCGTCCAAGTTGTTCACTGCTGCTGGAATAGTGGGAACTGGCAGAGCTTAGCAAAACTTTACTTAGAGGATAGCGAGTCTGTTACTGAGCCTGCCGTCCCAGATGGGCCAGTGATGCTTCTGTACATAAACAACATGTCTCTTAATAATCTGATGTAGTCTGGCCTTGAAGGTCCTTATATGTGAGAGTGTTTTGGACTTGTGAAGTGCTATATGTTCCTGTGCAAAGAACAGCCCTACCACGGCCAAACCTCTGTGTCAGAGTAGCAGCCCAGGGAGAGCATCGCTGCAGCTGCTATTGCTCCCAATTCCTCACAGATAAGAGAGGATGCAGCAGCAAAGTTCGGGCAGTGGGGTAGCTGGGCTCTTCCTCCTCTCCCTGCTGGCCTGTGTGTCTGAATCACATCTGGGGAGAGAATCATGAGCAAGGCACTGGGGCTGAATGCAGTGCCACCATCTGGGAGCAGAGGTGCACCCTGCAGAGTCCAGGAGTGTTCCTTTGTGTCTAGCTGAGCTGGAAAGTAGGTGACTATGCACAGCCGCCTGGAAAAGGGAGCTGCCTCACTGGCCTGTGGACAGAGCAGTCTGTGTGAGTACTTCCTCATCCTCCAGGCACAATCAGCTTGCCTAGCTCAGGTCAGTGATTTGTCTTGTTTTATACTAGCACTGATAATTTATTTTTCCTAAGTGTAAGTATGCAGTTTTGACAAAAAGCAGCTCTTCAGGCAACACTGTGGGGAGCACCCAGGAGGGATTTGCAGTGAGTAGCTGAAAGGTGTGAAACTCTTCTAAAGGTACACAGGGATCTCGAAAAAAAGTCTCTGATGGCCTCAGATTCATAACCCTCTGCCCTTTACTCAGGGCTTGTTTGACAGCATTGGGTGAACAAAATATTAGTGCGTTTATGGTTTGCAGAAGAAGAAGAACCATAATAAATATATGTGGCTAATACCACAGAATGACCAGGCTACTTCAGAAGAGTGGTAAGATCCTAATAATGCCTTTGTTTAAAAGGACCAAGACACTATCTCAGGTCTAGAGCTGAGGAAAGTATTTATTGTTAGTACCATGCTGCCAGATTTAGTAGTGTGAAAATAATGCAAACAGTCATCTGTAATGCAAATGTTGACGTCTGATTAATAGAGAAAATAACACAAGCAATTAATCCACAAGGGAGTAGATCATTATAAATGTAAATTAGATCATCAAAGGGTAAGCCACACAGAAATAAAACTACCCCAAAACATGATTAATTATTGAAATTCCAGTAAAAAAGGGGTCTTTAACAATAGAGTCCTTGGAAGACAAGTCATGTGGTTCATCTAGATTCTGGACAGGGTTATATTACAATACAAAAATGGATTAGTTTCATTATAAATATGATGGGGACATTTATTTCATCCAAGATAGCATTCTGTTTTAGTGGCAGAGCGCAGCCTTAGCACTAAACTGACTCATTCTGATTTGCCCAATTTTTGCTTTAGAACATAGTTTGCTTGGGTAACTCAGAAGATATCTGATTGCATTTTTTTTCAGGGGTAAGCATAGCTTTTACATAAATGAGTATGTTCATACCTGCATATGGTCTTAATCACCCCAAGATAAATGGTAGAGAAAAGGCTGTTTTTCTGGTCGGGTCATAGAGATTTGTCAAAAATTAGTTTATCTTCTTGCCTCTCAGAAAAATTTTCAGGTGACCTTGAGCAGATCCCTTTATCTTTGCTGTGCTTTGTTCTCTGCCTTGGTTTTGAACATTTCAGCTTAATGATGTATAACATGAAATTATTTAAACAGTCTTCATTTCAAGTAATGCTAGGAATCTACCCGTGTAGAGTCCTGGTCACTTTTTAAAAGCTCAATTAAAGATGTTATTCTTTTCTAGCAAAGTAGGGCTTGCTGCTCTTCAAGTGCTATTAAATGTTCAGGCGACTTCTACTTTGAAGATACACAATATTTTAGCACTGTTTGTAATATTAAAGGCTAGGATTGGAATCTGCATCTTTCCCGAGGTTAAGTTGTACATTTTCCTATTATTAGTGACCTACTTAGGGACTTGGCAGTTTCCCCCCTTTTCTATTCAAACCAGACTCAGTGTGCTTTACCGCAGCAGTTAAAGTGACTTTTGCGTGGCATCATGGTGGTGTGCTGAACACCCTGCAGAACTGGCCTTGTGAGACACCTTGCTCCTTATGCAAGGCCAGTTTGAGTTTAGATAGAAATTTAAATAGAAACTTGACCAAAATTTAAATAGAAACATTCTAACACAGTTTTGAGTGTTAGAAAACAGTCGTTCTTTATTGCAGAGCATTGTCACTCAGACAATCCTTCCTCTAATTAATTAAGTGCCCTTAGTGTTGGCTAAGCAGAGATTTTATCATGTACACTGATTATATATTCATTAGCTATCCCTGCTTACTTGATGTATATAGATTATTTTATTTTACATTGTCTCACCCCTTATTGGAAGTCCTTATACAGTCCTTTGGCATCCTCTTGATTTCTGTTTTGTCAGTCTCATCTGCTTCTCTTTTGATGAGAGTAAAATACTGTTCTGTTCTACTGTCCTTATCAAGTCCCCCCTTTTCTTGAGACTAAGTTCCTCATGGGAGCTAGTCTCTTAATATCTGTTTTCACTTTATAGCATAACAAGTTACAACGACTAAGCTAAGACACACATAGCAGTTATTGTGGGGACAGTTATAAACAGATGTTTTAACCAAGTCCAGTTAGGTAACAATGAAATAAGTTTGGTCCAGATTTCTTTGGATCCCCAGGAGGTGTCGTCTGGAGCTGTGCGTTGTAAAATCTGAATTTGTTTCCGAATTTCCTGGCTATCTGTAGACACTCTACCACTTTGATAGTAAAACAAGGTTTAAGCATCTTGGGTTTTTTGATTACCCGAGGGGATTTGGCCCTTTTAGTTCTGGAATAATGTATCTGTGATCTTACTCTGCCCAGTTTCAATGCAGTTAAAGTTGTCAGTAGGAGCTGGAAAGGTCCCATCCACTTTGACTGGAGCAGAGAGGTTCCCCGGTCTTTTAAGTAGATCCAGTCTCCTGGTTGGAACTCGTGCGCTGTGTGTCCAATCCCGTCAGTCTGGAGATCACCACTGCTTGCTGTAAATCCCATGAAGTTTTATGAAGAGAAATCAGGTAATTATTCACGTTGACCCCTCATTTTAGGTCTGTTTCTCCTGGAATGTGTGGCACATGGTAGGGTTGACCATATAGTAACTCATAGGGGCTTTTTTTGCTGCTGTCCCACAGCTGGATTCTACTTTGTAGTACAGCAACAGGTAAGGCTTGGACTCCTGCCCTGGAGGTTTCCTGACGTATTTTACCCAATTGCAATTTGTATAATTAATTCAGTCTACTTTGCCACTAGCTTGGGGCCTATAAGGAATATGAAGATCCCAAGCTATTCCTTCCAAGGCTTTCCTAACCTATTGCAGCACTTATGGATTAAAGTGGGAGCTACTGACTGATGACATTCCCAGAGGTACCCTGAATTTAGTTATTATTTGATTCAACACTATTCTAGTTACTTCCCTAGCCTGGTTGGTGTGACTAGGAAAGGCTTCTGGCCACCCAGAAAAGTTATCCACCAGAACTAGGAGGTGTTAATTTTCTGGGTAATTCAGTGAAATTAATCTGCCAATATTCACCTGGAATATATCTAGATTTCATGGCTCCTGGCACTTTATTCGCTGCGTTAGGGTTGTTTCTTTCATAAACTATACATTGTTGGGTTCTTGATTGTACAATCTGAGCCATTTTAAATCCAATTAGAGATTTTTGCAAATGTTTCAAAAGTTTTTCAGTACTCTAATGAGTGGCTTTATGTTCACAATCCACTATTTCACACAAGATCGATTCTGGGACTGTTATTTACCTGATTGGAGTAACTGCCCAGCCTTGTGGATCAAATTTTGCTTCTAAGGTTTCAGTTGACAGTCCCTAGCACTATACTCTGATTTTTCTACTAGGGAGAGGTATCTCTGGCAGGGGTATTAAAGATATGTTTTCTAATGTGCCTTTTTCTGCAGCCTCTTTGGCAGCCTTATCGGCTAAATGATTCCCCAGTTCCAGTTTGGTCTTACCTGCTTGGTGTGCACTGCAGTGCATAATAGCAACTTCTGCTGGTTTCTGGATACTTTGGAGTAGATGTGAGATTTGTTTTCCATTTTTGATCGATGTGCCGTGAGATGTCGAAAGGCCTCTTTCTTTCTGGATGGCCCTGTGTCCATGCACTACTCCAGAATTTTTTGTATTTTGAATCAGTCCAAATGTTAACTCTTTTTCCTGTACTCAATTCCAAAGCTCAAGTGAGTGCAATTACATATTGGAGGGAGTGCCCCTGATTCAGTTACCTCATGGTGTGTAGTCACTGCATATCCAAATAGTCATTTTCCTGTTTGGACAAAGCTGCTCCCATCAATAAAGTCAATCAGGTCTTGCCAAGGATCTGTCTCCTAAGTCGAGTCTGCTGGAATACACACGTCTTCTGTAGTTTGTAAGCAAACAAAACAAAACAGTAATGCTCTGGGGTACCTTCTACTTATTGGACAGATAAGAACACAACAGGGTTAATGACAGAAGTTGTTTTGGTTGCCACATCATCTTGCTCCAGCAAGACTCCCTGGTACTTCAGCATCCGGCTGGGAGAGAGCCCATGGCCCCCTTTTTGCACGAGTACTGACTGCACCCTGTGTGGTACAAAAATGACAGTCTTAAATGGCAATTCCCAAATCAGTTTTCAAGCTTCCTGGATCAAAGAACAGTTGCTGCTACTGCCCTTAGACAACTAGACCAGCCTTGGCTGACATTTCATTGCTTTGAAAAGCAGGACACAGCCCCGCTCTGCTCCCCAAGGAACTGCAACAGCGCTCGGAGTGCTATGTAAAGTCTGTCATAGGTAAATGGGTCAAACAGGCACATGGGGGCTGGGAGCCCCAAAGCAGGGCCTGCATAAGGACTCGCTTGAATTGTAAAAAGGCAGCCCACGAATCATCAGTGCAGACTATAAAGTCCTTCTGAGCTGTCTTCAAGAGCTCATATAGTGGCTTTACTAGCAGCCCACAGTTGCTAATCCACAGGAGACACCATCCCACCATCCCAAGAAATGTACGTAAGTCTCTTACCATTTGTGGCCATGGGTCTCGGTAAATTGCTTCTTCTCCTTTGTCCTTGGAGAATTTTGAATCCCGAGTGGGTTACTGTGGTCTGGAATAATTCTGTTTTGTGTTTGGATCCTCTATATACAGTTAGTCCTTGAAAATTCAGCAAGGCCACAGTCTGATCCCAGCATTGCTGTTTAGTTCCAGTGGCTATCAGAATGTCATCTGCATACTGTAACAAGACTCCAGTAGTGTTCTGATTTTTCCGTTCTTCCAGTTCTTCTGCCCATTGATTTCCAAATATGGTGGGGCTATTTTTTAACTGCTGTGGTGGAACCATCCAAGTCAGCTGGCTTCTTCTTTCTCTATTTGGATTTTCCCATTCAAAAGCAAACAGCTCTTGACTCAGTATGCAAAGGGATGCAGAAAAAGGCATCTTTCAAATCTAATGCTGTAAACCATTCTAATTTTTCACTCAAGGTTACTAGTAAGGTATAAGGATTTGCTGTTGCTGGGCGTGTATTTTCTACTATATTTTTTATGTCTCTAAGGTCCTGTACCAGCTAGTAAGCCTTTCCTTCAGTTTGCATTCTTAACTGGGAAAACAGGGGTGCTAAATTTGGATTCACATTCCTTCAATAGGCCATATTTTATAACTTTTTCCACAAGGGGTTATAACCCCTTATGACTTTCTGTTTTCAAAGGGTATAGCTTTTGCCTTACCAGTCCTGCTCTAGGTTTCAATTTAATTCTTACAGGCATCTCTCCAGCCCAGACTGTCAGGATCACTGTATCCTTATGTGACACTGGCAGATGTATCATGTCCAGTTTCAGAGGCTGTAATGCAAAAATAGAGGCTTCCACATAATTAGATTCTGGAATAATAACCAGTATATTGCCATTTTAAAATTTGATTTCAGAATTTAGTTTTTCCAAAAATTCTCTCGCTCAAGGAGAGGCTTTGGTGAATTGGGTAGATGCAAAAACTGGTGAGTCATTCACCATTTTCCTAATTTAAATGAATGGGCTTGAAAAATGGCTGAGTTTTGTGATTCCTTGTTGCACCAATGGTTGTTAGAGAATCATTACTCAAGTTTCCTCTTACTGTATTTAGCACTAAGTTACTAGCTCCTGTATCTACTAAAAATCCTACCTCCCTATTTACCTCTGTGTTCCTCTGCTTAGCTGTAAGCAGAGGTTCTGCCAGGGAAGAATCCTCCAGTCCCCTCAGTCATTGTTGGTGACAGCCACAGGTTGTCCACATCTTTGTCCCCTTCCTTTCCCCGGGGGCACCATTCCTCTAGAAATTCCTTCATTAACTCCAACTACCTTTTCTTTAGTTATTTCTTGCTGGTTTTCTCCTGTCTGAAAAACTCCACAAGCAACATCTAACAGCTTTCCTAAATCATACTCATCTTGTCCCTGAGCCTGTTGCAATTTCATTCTAATATCATCTGAGGCTTGCCCTACAAATATGGGGGCTAATTGAGTTTTTCCTTCCTCTGTTTCAGGATCAATATTAGTATATTTTTGAGCTGTTTCTTTCAGGCAATTTAAAAATTCACTAGATGATTCCTTACCATCCTGCTTAATTTCAAATAATTTTGACATATTGATAGCCTTTGGTGTGGCATTTCTAATTCCGTATAGTATCCATTGTTGATACTTATTTAATCTCTCTCTAAACATAGGCACACTGGGGTCCCACTTGGGATCCACAGTGGGAAAATTAATGTCCAGTGTACCTGACAAGTTACCTGTCAAAATCTGCTCTTCCACAAACCTCCTACTGGTTTTAACAACCATCTCTCTTTCTGTACTGTCAAATAACATTTCTAACATAGCATCTATATCCTTCCAGTCTGGATCCTGAAGTTTTATCATCATTTCAAATGCTTTCGCCATTTTGTCTGGGTCATTTTGGTAGGTGCCAACCATCAACTTCCAGTTATTAATGTCTGTTATTGGAAATGGAACTTCTGCTGTAATTGGACCATCCATAGCAGCTGCCTGAGGGAAGATAGCTGCTCTCACATCTCTGTGTTCAGCTCTAGTTGTCTCTGCAGTCAGACTAAAACCCTCTGTTCCTTGATACATCTTCTCTATCTCTTCTGTCTTCACCTCTGCTCCTTGATACACCCTCCCTGTCCTCTCTATCTTCTCTTCTAGAGCTGCTAAATCCACCTCTTTACTTGCAAGTTCCCTCATAGTATCAGTCTCAGCAGCCTGTTTTTCTCTTCCCCCATCCAATTTGCAGTTAGGCCTGACCATAACATCTAAATCATCCTTCATACTGGGGGGATGTTTAGAACAAGTTTTTCCTGTGCTGCACATAGAACAACAATGTTTTAACCATTTTCCTTGATTCTCCTTTTCAAAAACCAGCACAAAAGGATCTGAGGGGGCTGGATTCAAGCCACAATCTTTCTGCCATTCAGGATGATTCCGTAAAGTGAAAAACATATCGGCATACATAACCTCATCCCATTTCTGTTCCTGTTTTAAAAACAACATTAACTTTAACAGTGTATTATAATTCAAGGTTCCATTTTGTGGCCACTTTTCTCCAGAGTCTAGTTGGTACAATGGCCACCGCTGATTACAGCACTTAATCAAATTCTCCCTGGTTGCTGCTCCCCCAGGGGGGCCTCCAATCTTTTTCCAGTGTTGCAAAAGGCAACCAAGTGGGGATTTTTTCAGAATGCCCCTTTTAGATTGTCCACTGCCCATCTCCCAAAATGCTACAATACAGATACAAATGCAAATACAAAGCAATTATGGATTGATAAAGTCAAATAGCAAATTCTGGAATATCAAATAAGCTACCCAATGCCCTGGAAGAGCCACACGTCTTATATGGGAGGATTCCCGAGAGAATGCCTTATTATCAAATAGGATCTCACCTGTGTCCCAGACTGGTCCGGGGATCTGTGGTCTTCTCCAGGAAAGTCCCGGTGCTGGTGTGAAGATCCAGAGATCCCTCGGATCCACGGGAGATCAGGCAGAGTGTGTCATTGGGAGCTGCCAGAAATGATACCGAAATCGGCCAGACAGAAACTTTCTAACACAGTTTTGAGTGTTAGAAAGCAGGCATTCCTCACTGCAGGGCTGGTCACTCGGAGGCTTGAGTGCGCCGTGCGTTGGGTAAACAGAGCTTTTATCATACACACTGATTACACATTCATGAGCTCTCCCTGCTTACTTGATGTGTAGGGATGACTTTATTTTACATAGTCACACCCCGTATCAGAAGTCCTTATATGGTTCTTTGGGGTCTGTCAATGTCCAGTGTCCTTTTTAGGGGGCTGTCTCTTGACCCCCACTTTTGAGTGACTGCAGTATCATTGTTTTGCATAACTTCTACGGTGTCAGCCTTGCAGGGCGGAGCTGGCCTCCTGCTTGTGTTTCGTATGACTTTTGTTTCGTTGGCCTTATGTACTTCTCCAAGGCTACCCTGTTCCCTTTATTTGATAAGAGAAAACTGTTGTTCTATTCTGCTGTCCTTATCATTTTGATATCTGTTGCTGGAATGAGTATTTGAAAGAGTGTCAGAGAGAAGAAAAATGCGAGAAGTATCTCTGGTAGTGGCAAAGCAGGCCTGTGAGCAGCCAGGACGTGTAGCAGAGGTCCAGAAAGGGCTGAGAAGAAATGTTTGTATACAGGACAGGTTGACAAGAATGTTGAAGCTAAAATAGAATCTGAACAACTTCGTCTTGCTGTTCAGTTTCTTTTTTTTTTTCATTTGAGGAAACAAGATTTTTCTAAGTATTATATTATCCAGGACATGCCATATCTTTCCTCACTTTCTCTTATCATAAGGAACAGAACCCCAGTCTAGGCTAGCCTCTGGGTTACAAAGTGGCTCAGAATAAGTTTTGTGTACTGCTCTCCTTAGACTTTTATATGCTGCTTCATCTTTCTACATCTTTGTCTAACCCTCTGTATATTCCACCTAGGAGAGAGTCACAAGTCTGGCTATGTCAGAAAATCATGTCACCCCTCTTGAGCTCCAGTTTTTCTTTTGCTTTGGCACCTTACTTTTCAATTCAGTTTCACTACAGTCTTTTTTTTTTTCCCTCTGCTTTGAAAGACAGGAGGTTGAAATCGCTGTAAAAGATGGGCCTCCATGGAGCCTCTTGGCTGTTAACCAGCACAGAATCTTGACTGGTTCCTCTCAGAATATGGTGTCTCAGCCATGGTTTGAAATTGTTATCCAGAAAGTTTTTCTTCACTATAAGCCACAGTCAGTAGGTTTTGTTGCTAGTGAATATTATTTTCAGCCCTGGCAGACTTAGCTTTTCCAAATAGCACTAGAGTGCTGACGCTTGTGATGCAAATTTCTATATTTCTATAGCTGAGAAGGCCACCTGATGGTAAATGTTTCTAAGACTTCCTTCAGTCAAATGGCTTGGAGGCATTTCTTAGAGGAAGTTGGTTGGAATATTGTATTAGGTACCTTTGTGCTTTTGAGGTTCCAACAGCTAGAATTAAATGCTGTAGAACATATACAGAAAACCCAGGAAATGAGAAAAAAATACCTGCCGAGAAAAAAATACCTGCCAAGAAAAAGCACTTTTGCATTTTTATATTGTCATTATATCTTAAACCTCAACCCTTCTGGTCTGATTCATGTGAACAGCTCTCCTGGACAGGAAAAAACCTTGTCTTTGACTACCCTTTCGTTTTGTGCTCCTGAGCCTCTGATGCTACCAGCAAGTCACTTCTGTAAGCATCCAAGTTTAAATAGCAGTTTTTTTAGCCTGTAGTGGAAAGTGTCCCATCTGGTCCTCTTTAGCCTAAGGAAGGATGAGTGCAATTCCTTGCCCTGAGGAGCTGGGAGCATAAATGGTAGAAAATGTATTTTCCTGAGTTCCCTTACGGCTGTACAGAGAACCCTGGAGTGATAAAGGCGGCTAAGAAGAAATAAATGTTGGTAAATGGTATTAAAAGCTAGCAGACAGGGAGACATATGAATGCAAGATAAATAGGACTGTTAAGTGAGGGAGACTGTGAACCCAATTTATGCCAGTGGCATGAGGAATGAAACAAGAAAGGTGACACTTGGTAGGGTCCCTTGGCTCCTCATAAATTTTGAATTGTCTGCTTTTCCTTTTTTTAATATCCTGTAAAATGAAAAGCTGGGATCATTAGAAGATGTGTTGATGAAGGTGATCAGAAGTGAGAGAAGAAATTTCCATATTCTGGCCTTCATTTCTCTGATTGTCAATGATTTGTTAGTCAATTATATGGGAGATGGATATATCTGTAGTTTGTTAAAGTATAGATTATGTTTTTCAATTTATCTTGCCTGCATCTTTAGAACCACAGTTGCCATGACAATATTTTGGGCTCATTCCAATGAAGAAAAGGATTTTAATTTTTCAGCACCCTCTGTGCAGAATGACACTTAAGCTGCATATATTTCTATAATTTTAGTGGGAATGCAAGGAAGTTGCTGTTTAAAACAAACATGCAGGGGCCTGTTAATTCCTGGGAATCATTTTAATTAAGGGGAAGAGGAGAAAAAGAAGGAAAGGCAGCCCTTTGGTATCGGGCTGGGACTTTCATGTGTGGTGCAAAATGACCGAGTGCTCCCAGAAAGCAAACACTCCGTGCTAATGAGAAATAACCAGTGAGGTGTGAGCACGTGCTTTGCAGAGCAAGACCCATGAATTGGTCTTTTAAACTTTGTCAGTCCCTTCTCATTTCATCTCAGCTGACTTGCAGCCCTCTAAAAAGTAAGGTCTAGGTATCCTTGCCATAGATTTCTCAAGTCACTCGGATGGCCTGTAGCAGCTCTGCACGTTGTGTGCTGTGATCCATCCTTGTGGAAGGGTGGTAGGAGCATCAGCATCACAGGTGGATTTGTTCTGCTTGTAAATAGGTTGAGGCTGTGTCTTGTGATACGGTTATAAATTCTCTGGAGGTCAGCAGAAGATTTTGATAAATATCTTGGCCTTTCCATGAGAACCCTCATATTTGAAGTACATTTTTTTTTGGACCAATCCTATGTGATCCCTACGAGTGGCCATTCTCTTTGGTGGCAATCTGAATTCCAGCTGGATAAAGTCTCAGCTTTTCATGGTTGCCTCTGTTCTTCACATGAGGTAGCTGTTTTTCAATAGGGTGTTTTTAAACTGTCTTGTCTCAATAAACTTTCCAGGCATAGTTGTCTTTACAAGGTGAGAGAAGTATATATTTAAAGGCATTATTTAAAATAATTCCCAGACAAAATTCATTAACTTCAATGAAGTGTCCTTAGGCAAGTACTTGAAGTGTCTTAAATTCAAGAAAGACATGTAGGTCAGCCTACTTCCTCCTTTCTTTTGTAGATGCCACCCAGATGTGTACTTGTTAAAATGCTGTATATGCATGAGTACTCAGCTCTCAGTGAAGTGGGGTTCTCACCCTGTCCCCTACAATGTACATATCAGTAGCAGTCACATATTAATATGGGTGGGAATGGTGGGGAATAATTTACTGATTTCTGAACCAGTTAAACTCATTTAATGGAAAGGTGGGTGTTTCAAAGCTGGGTATGTCAACCCTCTGAGTTTCATTCCTCTGGTATTGCAGCTTTTTGAAAACAAAAGCTGTGTACTGTCTAGAGAGTTTTCTATTGAACTTTTAACAACTTTGTAATTGGGTGCTGTGCAATTCAGCTGGTAATTGGTCTGTGTTCAACACAAAATGTTTCAACAGGAGTATGTACATGACCACCAGTTTGTACTAATTAAATAATTGCTTCCACTGAATGTAATTAATGCAAATTAGATAATAGAGAAAGGTAAGTGGGCAATTTAACTGCCGTGGGTTTGTTGCAGAATTTTCAATTATTTGCTTTGTGGCAAGGAAGAAAGCATTGGAAAATACTGCTACTGAACAGCTCAAATGAAAAGGGATCATCTTGCAGTTTGCATGGCTGCCTGTTAGTCTTGTGCTGAAAGCTTTTTATACTTCTCTAAGGTTGTATGACAGGTTATAGTTAGAGCTGGGAAGGAGGAGGCATTTTTTTTTTCTCTCCCTCAAGGAGCTTTTGAGGCTTAGAAAACTTGAGTATACTGACAAGGTTGTGTCATTACCTAAAGTGGCCCAGCAGAGTCCATGGCCCAAAGGGCAGTGATCCAGTGCTTGGAGATGAGGAGGCAGGTCCAAGAGGCTGGGGTGTTGCAGTTCGGATCAGGGAGATAGAGGGCCAGGCACAGGTTTGTGTAACAAGGCAAGGCGCAAGGGTTTGAGCTTCACTGCAGCTCCATAGCAAATAAATGAGTTATTCCTGACATGAATTACTTCTCACTTACCAGGGCTTCGGTTGTGCTTAGCAGGGATTTTTTTTTTCTACCTATTCATTTTATTTCATTTTTTTAACACCTGAAATGCCAGCCTGAAACCAGAAAAGCTTTCTGAAAGCCAGGTGAATGACAAAACCTTCTTTATTGGCATTTACCTTAGTGTTCGTGAGTGTTGTGTATCTTCATAGGAAAGAATGTGTTCATCTCTGGCATGGTACTGGAACAGCACTGAAAAATGTGCATTCAACCATGGGTTGAAATTTTCTGTGTTTTAAATGCTTCTATCTAGTCCCAGAGCAAAGAAAGCCCAAATGAAGCCGGCATACCCGGGACAGGATGAAGTCTTGATGACCAATCTTGCTGAGCAGAGGCCAGCCAGAAAGGTGTCCCCAGGCACAAGCAGAAAGCATCAGAACTCTTCCATTTCAGTGCCTTGTATCTGGGGAATTCCCTGAAAACTGCTGCCAGCAGCAGTGCTGGATATTGGGGGACTACAATCAGTGAACTCCTTCCTGGTAATTTTGTCCTTGCCACTGCTGCTGTTAGGGATGAACCAAATTAGTTTGGTTGTTAGTGGAAGCTAGAGAGGAGGTCAGGTGGGATCCTACACTAATTTCCTCCTCATTCTCACCTATATAACTGTCCCTGCTCTCAGAGGTCTGAAGTCATACACTGGGGTACAGAATTTACCTTCCTTGTCCTGTTATTTTAGATGTCTTCTAAGAATCAGATAAGATCAAAGCCCTTCAAGTGTGCTTTAGATAAATGGCTTGCTCTTTGTAAGCAAAAGCAAAAGATTGAATTGCCTTGACATTTCATAATCTTTCTGATTGCACATGTTGAATTTGAAATGCATTGCAAAAGGCCCTTGTCATTTTTCTGAAGTCTGCTGGGTCTCTGAGGATGGGGGTAATATCCTCACTTCCTTGCAGTCTCATTTCTGTGTCTGGTCCTGCAACCTTCAGAAACCTGATGTAAGGTTTTGTTTTCCTCAGGACTGTGGTGGCTTCTGGACAGTTTAGGCATTCTTGTTGTTAAATTATATCTTATGAGAAAATATGAGAAGATCAAATACGAATTTATTATCTGGAATACTTCAGCTACATGAGTTGCTCGAGGGTGAAGCTGGGTGACTTCTCGTCAATCAATACTGTCCTATTCTCCATGGTACTGATCTCTGTTTGAGCTGCTGGAATTTATTATTTGGGGAATGAGCTTTCCCAGCCTTGGCTCTAATCTTATTTACTTGAGAACAATCTGTATACAGCACTGACACAAAAAATTTCGGTGCCAAGCTGATATGCAGTGCAAGGGATGACATATTTAGATGTCTGTGTTGGATTTCGGAGGCTGTGAAGCTCACCATTCCTGCCTTTTCTTTCCTAATAGTTGACTGCAGCATTCTGCTGCCATGCAGTCTGTCAGGAGTAAAGGTATTTCTGTCAAGGGAAAGAAAGAAAGAAAGAAAGAAGATTCAGTCCTTTTCTCTTTCTGCTCTGCTGCTTCAGGAGATGCAGAGCAGAGAAATGTGATCCCTGAGGATCTCTGTAATAGTGAGATGACGATATATAGAGAAGGCAAAAATCATCTACAGAATGCCATGCATTGAGAAATTCCAGATTCAATTGACTCTCGATACCCCAGGCTTTAAACTGCCTTTTGGTAGTAGGGGTTACAGATGATGCTGTCTTAAGACAGCAGACAGCACTCAATGTCAGGGCTTTTCCATGGACACAGCAGGGGTGGGCTGGGGTGTTGTCAATAAGCCATCAAATTCTTAGACCAAAATGACTCTTTTGATAGTCACTCTTTCCACATAAATGTCAAAATTGATGATTCTTTATTAAAGCATTTTGTCAATCATTTCTCCCTTGAAATGAAAACAATGCAATTTATAATGCTGAAAAGAAATGTTTCACAAAGGACTGGAAAATGTACTGATTTTGAGTCCTGGTGAAAAATAGAGCTTTCAGTGTGCCACTGTTTTTGAAAAAAAAAAAATGTTTTTCGACAAGGCTTCTTTTGGTAAGAAGTCACACACCAGGGGAGATGAGGAAGTGATGAGTGACTGGCTGTTGTATCAGATATGTCTGTGTGTGATGGGATCTTCCTTGCTTAAAAACATACTCTGAGGTGAGACCTACCTTTGAAGATTATGCTCATTAGAGCTTGTCTGCAGCTGCAAGGGCAAGGACTGTGGCTGACATGGCTGGCATTCAGGTATTTTCTAATCTGCATTTGGAGAATTCCCCACTCCTTTCAGTTGCCTGGCTGTCCTTGGCAGCTGACTCAGACCTGCTCTTAATACCAAATTTCAGCCAAGGCTGAACCTTGTGTACCAAGGCAGGGAGGTCTTGAGCTAGAGATGTCTTCCCTCCCAGGACACAGACCGCCCTGTTTGTTGCACTTAGGGCATGATGAAAATATAATTTATTTAATCTAATCTGTTCAACATTGGCCTTACTGCTGCTGCCCTTCAGATTTCTGGTTTGTGTTTGTTATATTTTTTTTCTTCTCCCTGAAAAGTGAGCTCCTTATATCAGTTGGAGTGGCTGTGGACAAGCAAGGATTTTGCCTTTGTGTGGGGCTTTTAAAGTAATTATTTGTGATTCTAAGATGATTGGTATGTTTCAGTGTCAGCACTGGGTATGCATCTTTAAGAATGCAATTGAAACTTTCATACAAAAAATCCACTATATGTGTTCCTAGGAAATTATTTTATTTGAGTAAAGAAACTATTGAATGCACTGCTGGTGAATAAACTCTCATTTAATTGTTCAAAACATCTACAGCACTTTCCTCCTTCCAGGACAGGCAGAGTTTAAACAAACACCAAACAAAGAAGGAGACAGGAACATCTTTTTGATTTTACATCTTTTTTGCTTTAACTGGGACTAGTTAAGCCCAATACATAATCACAAGCTTAGAAGCTTAATTTTTTGTTGAAGGGAGCTTATGTAGCAGGAGTTTGAAAAGTCACAGTGTGATTGATGTCAGGTAGGCCTGAGGTTGCACTGGCCTCGAGCTTGGTCTGTACAATAACGTGAGTTACCCTCAGTGAACAAGCAACAGCCACAGTCTGGGGCTAGCAGAGCTTCCCGATTATGGCAACAAAGAGACCTCGAGGTTTTTATCCTTTGAAAGTTAAATGAAACAGTTAAAATAAGAACTTCGTGGTCAATGTTTTGATGGGATCAGTATGATTTTAGACACTTTCTGCAAAATGGATGCTGACATTCCTTGTTACCTAGTTCTCTGGCAGACGTGAAAAAAAATAAGTTCATAAGGCAAAAAGATTAATGAAAAGGGAAGAAATCTATTTTAGATTTTAATAATGATTTATATTAATTTTATTTGTCTTGATTTTGTAATTAATTAAATTTTAGATTTTATTAATGTTGCCTATAGATATGTTTTGTTTGGTGGGCAAGAGAGCTTCTCCTCTGCTTCAGGCAAAAGTTCAGAATTCATTTCTGGGCTATGTGTCTGGTCAGTTTTATACTTTATATGTAGATCGTTGTGCTAAAACGTGGAAGGATTTACAGTAAAAGAGTTAAAGTCATGGTGATCTCTAAGAGAGTTCACTAGGTCAAGCAAATTCTCTCTCTAAGATTATACATCAAGCTAGATCAAGTGATACCGAAGACATACAAGCACTTTCTTGGCTTGGAAAAGCAGAAACGTTGTAGAAGTAATTCCTCCACCTTTAAGTTTACTCAAATTTTTGTTGGTTTTGTTGCTTTTGCCATTTGAAACTAGAAAAAATACGGGATTCTTTTTTTCCTAATAAGCTGGAAATAAAAATAAAGACACATTTGTCCTGATGAGGTCCTTTTTACTACATAGCATGCTCCCAAGATGGTCTCCATTCATGCCTTGCTTCTCCTCTCTTAAAAGCTGCTGGGAAATAGACTTTGGATGCATTTTCCCAGTTGTGAATAATCTGTTCCTGTGGCATGGATGCAGTTTGGATAAAAGACATTATGAGGGAGAGCAGAATTTGTACCTTGCATGGCACTTCAGGCTCCGTGCCTGACGCAGTAGTGCTGTTCTAGGCAGCAGAAGTGTTCAGAAGCAGGTAAGGACACATTGATGCAGTCAGTAGTTCATAGTCTCCCTTCCCATATAGAATCACATGTTTCCTGAAAGATCTTCTAGTGCTGTACTTGAATTGTTTAATTTATGCAATAGATTGGTTTGTTGTTTTCCTTTCTCGACACGTCTCCTGTACTGAGTGTGTGCTTAAATGGGAAGGAATGGTGTTATTTCTTCTGACTGTCTAATCGAATTAATCTGTTTCATTTATTCAGTAATTAGACCATGCAATTTTTTTTTTTTCACTCATGAAGTAGAAGACAGGAGTGCTGAACATCTGTGTTCCTGTGGAGTCTGTCTGGTTGAATAAAGGGCATCCTCCAGTGTCATCCTCTTCACTTGAAACAGGTGTTTGAAGTTCACCCTTTTGGATGGCTTTGAACCAAAGGCAGGGAAAGCCTACTGGGAAAAGAAGCATCAAACACCTTGTAGGCCTTTTGAAAGAGTTAGATCTCTCTCTGATCTCACTGGTTTCAGTCAGTCTATTAGGTCTTTAAGCATCTTGTCTTTGAGGATTAATCTGAACTCTTAATTGTCCATTTCTGATGGTTTCTGTCACTCCAAGTATACTAATTCTGCCTTAATAACTATGGAAGTCATTGCATTGGCGTAAAAACACTTGTTAGTCTGCTTATAACATTCTTCACTTAAAAGCCTTCCCTTCAAAGCCTTCCAACCAGTCCATCATTGGGGTGATGGGGGATGAGAAGCTTGAGCAGAGCTATAGCACTTGGTAAATCATTTCTTCTCAAGGTCTCTGGGTTCCTGGAGCAAGGGAAATGTCATCATGTCACCTCTTTACTAAAACCTGCTGGTAGCAAGCTGTTGGAGTGTTGATTCCCAGGCACTTTGCATTAAAAGGGGATCTAACATCTGCACTTGCCAACTGTCCTGTGGGCTTTGACAGGACTTCATGTGCAGTTGGGAAGCAATGTGCATTTGTGTGTGAGTCTTATGATGGAGGTGAAGTGCCACAAAGGTGAGTAATGGAGAAGGGCTGAGATGAGAGCTGGGACTATTCAGCTTTTAGAGAAGACTCAGGGAATCTTATCTATATATATAAATAGCTAAAGGGAGGACACAAAAAAGATTGGAGTGAGGCTCTTTTTACTGCTGCCCAGTGACAGGAACAGAAGCACAGACTGAAACAGAGGAAGTTCTGTCTGAACATCAGGAAAATACTCCTGCTGTGAGGGTGATTGAGCACTGGCACGGGCTGCCCAGAGAGGTTGTGCAGCCTTGTAGTGGGAGATCTTCAAAAGCTGTCTGATACAATTCTGGGCAACTGGCTCTGAGTGCCTCTGCTTGAACCAGACAGCAGGATGAGATGTCCTCCAGTGCTCCCTTCCAACCTCAACCAGCCTGTGAAGTTAAGTTTTAATACTGGGCATCATGTGGGCAGTGACCTGATCTGAGATGGAGGTTTAATTTTCCATCTGCCTTGTCTCATCCAGTGCCACGTTCAGTTACTTCATGCTTTTGTACAGTATGGTCCCACTATTGATGCCTTTTGCTGTTTTACTGACAGTGTTTTTTTTAATTTTTTAATTTAATAAGTTTAATAAAATCTTTTCAATTTCTGTATGCATGAGATTCTGGGGAGAGCTCTGCTTTCTTTTAAAGCTAGAAATGAAAAATTATTTTTGTGGTTATACAAAAAAAAGATCAGAAGTATAACTTCCTTAAAAACCAAAATAGTACATAAGACAGAGATTTGAACACTGTGTGTTTTCTGAAAACATTGTGATTTTAGAAAGATGATTTTTAGTTTTTCTTTTCAGTTTCTTGTATTTTCTGTTTGTCAATGAATTTCCCCCCACCCCAGTATTGGATTTATACGTTATATATTCTGGATGAGTAGAATTACATACCTTTTTTGAGTCTCAAGTCCATGAAGTGCTCATATCTGATCCAGTGTTTAATGGGATGAAGTGCTCATATTTCATCCAGTGTTTAATAGGATTCAGAGTATGCAAAGAAGCTGATAATGCTGCGCTGTTCTAATGAAGAGCTTGAACATGGCCCTGAGTGGAAACACGCTGTGTGTGATGTTCAGAAGCACCCATGGGAGAAAGGAGCTTGAATCCCACTGAGAGTGAAGAGCACGATCCCACCAGCTTTAGAATGTGATGTCTGCCCCTTGCTGTGCTCCTGCTGCCATTGGTGGGTGTTGTCATGCTGATGACTTCAGGAGCCAAGCTGTGGGTGTGCATGCACTGTCCCTTTACAGTCACACCTTGCCAGGTTTTTCTCTATTAAGTTTCAATCCAGTGGTTTTAGCATAGTTAATGAGGGGAGGTCTCTTCTGTCTTTCCCAAAGGCATGGTTAGAAAGAGTTGTTTTCCTTGTATTTTGTAAAAGATGTGTAACTCCTGACACACAGACTCTTGTTTTGCAGGTCCCCAGTTTGCTGGTCTCAGAGAGGCCACCTTGTTGTTTGGGATCTCATCAAGTGCTCTGAGCTCCTGTTCCTCCATCAGGTACGTGAATAGTTGTGATCAATGCATTGATTTGAAATAACGTTCTGAATACATAATTGCATTTCAACTGTAGGCCTCAGTGAATGGCTTTTTAGAGAGTAGAAATGACAATCTGCAGAAAGTAGTCCAGTTAATATAATGGATCAGACTGGTACCAGGAGTTGTTGGTTACTGCTGATGTGGATTGTGTTTCCTTGTTTCCCCTGGGGTATGGTGGCCTGCAAAGGCATTTTACTGAGTCCTTTGCGTGAGGGGACTGAAGCAGGAATTGGGTTATTAGCCCAAGATCCTATGTTTTTTCTTACTGGCAAACTAACTTCATATCACGTGGCTGTTGTGTACCTGCATATTGAGCACAGCTGTATCCTTTCATATTCAGATTTTTTTTTTTTATTTATGACAAATGCTGATATGTTATGAGAATTTGCTGTTTAAGAAAAAATATTTAAAATTAATAAATAAAAACCTGTGTACTGAAGTCATGCATGAAATCTGTCAATCTTCATTCTTTCCCCTGAAAAAAATCTGCATTTTTTTGCACAGCCTGTGTATTTTTAATAGGAAAAAAAATACAGGTCCAGTCCTTGAAATCATGTTATAAAAGACAGTGAAGGTGTAGAAGAACACACGGTGGGAAGGAAAGGACAGATAAACAGATTCAAAAAAGAGGTGCTGCAGCACCTGGCAGAGTTGCTGTTACCTATATAGTTGATCACCCAGCAACAAATGGCTGAGAGACTGAGATATATTTGGGATAATCTCACAGAGTGCAGCTCCTGAAGTAGGCAGAAAGGAAGATGATGGTGTTTATGTTCAGTCCCTCTAAAGCCCTGTAGGGAAAAATATTTCTGAATCTGCTGGAAGACTAAAGCTGGAAATAAAACACCGTAATAACTTCCAAGTGAATATATCTGAAGTGGTGAAGCTTTTCAATAGAGGCTCAGTCATTCCCCTTTATTTTATTTAAATACTTCCTATTTTGGTTTCCTTTAAACAATTACAGGTGACAGGGTGACCAGTCCCAACCTGAGGCAAGTCAGATTTTGTCAGAAATCTAGAAAGAAAAATAATTTCTGTCTTGCAGTTTAAAAGAAATTACAGGTGATAGCAAATAACAAGTACTCACTGCAAGCTACTGAAGACACTCAGAGAAATAATCACCATTACATGGTGTCCCTCTTCACTGGGAATTGCGGGGGATTGTTAAAGTCCACGTAGGTTTGTGGACTTCTGCAGTACATGTAAATAGAGGATTTGATCAAGGTCCATACTGTTAAGTGGAAATGAAGTCCACTGATGCTAACTGGTATCAACTTCTGACTTGGGGTAATCTCACACTCTAAAAGGATGGTGTCTCTTAAGAATTTTTACATGGCTTGATTGTCAATAATCCGTCTCCTCCTGCTCGCATGTCTCTAGGTCTTGGATTGCTTTGGTTTTATGGTGTTTGGGATTTGTTTGTTTCTTTGTTTTGGTTGTGTGGGGTTTTTTTACCTTTTTTCAAAATGTATTTTCCTTGTTTTTGATGTGTATCTTTGAATCTGTGACTTCCATGTTAGTTACTAGTGGAATTAAGATCTGTTCTATATCATTAACCTTACCCTGTGTCAATCAAATTGAATTAATAAAATCTCAGTGATTTATGCTGGAAAATAACTCTTTTTGTTACTTTTTCTCCCTTCGTTTTGTCTGTGAAAACGAAAGTACCTGTTGTTACACAGGCCCCTCAAAAGGCCTATTCTGTCCATGTAGGTTTTGCAATTAAATGGAGCAGGTAGTGTTGTTGTTGGTAGTGTGGCCATAATTTAACCACTAATATATTCTTTAATTGGTCTAGGTTTTTTTCTTTTATTTACTGAATTACTGTGTCAAAACTTGAACAACTTTGCTTTCAACTCTCGAACTGAATTACAGGTTTAGGCCAAGGAGATGCAGCAAATATAAGCCTTCAGCAGTTGGACTGACACAATTTTATGCATTGACAGTGATTTTGTTGGTTTTGTATTGTTATATATTTAACTCAGCAGAGCTTCCAGGCAAGGTTTGAAGGAGAGTGTGAGGCTTCTTTGTTTTCCTTTGTTACAGTAAGTACTCACACAGGATGACTATGATTTGGAGGATACAGCTCTTTAAGACTATGTTTACTTGCTCATCCTTACAGCATTGCGCACAGCACTGCCGTATAAAGTGTGCAGGAAAAAGAAAATCAGGCAAAATCTGTTTCTCTGCAGAAATTTCTTATATTGAGTCTTCAAGGTGGTCTTTACAGATAAAGGACAAGCACTTTTTTTCTGATGTATGGCCTTTTGGGTAAAAGTGGTGAATGAGTGCTGGGGGCATCTGTTTGGGCTGACAGTGAACATGTTTGATTATGCATATTGGAGGTGTTTGTACTTCATACAAAAGAAATGTGAGTCTCCCAGGTAGTATTTCACCATGGGAATCAGGTAGTGTGAATTGTTATCTCAAGTGTACTGCCATTGGGAAGTGAGATTTATCCAGAATAGTCACTTCTGCTGTACAGACAAGGAGCTGACCTTGTGGAAAAATGGAACACTGTGGTGTTCCTTTCTCTGACACAGAGGGGAGAAAGACTGCCTGTGTCAGTGTAGTACTTGCACACAGACAAGGAGTCTAGACCAGAAGCCGTCAGGTTTTAGATTCTGAGGGATTTAAAAGGATCTTTGTGCCATGTAAAGGCTTTCTACCTGCATGCCTGATGTTAGGAGTGAAGTTGTTGGGGAGAGGAATAATGCTTCACTTTCCCCGCCAGCGTTTGTTTTTCTTTAGCTCTTCCTTATTCTTGCCTCACTGCTGACAAGGAGGCTGGTTTGCCATACTAAACACCTTAGGGCTGACAGGATGGAGAAAACCTACAGGCTCTTTTGACAGCAGTAATCAATAAGAAGTGAAAAAAATCTCACTCTGAGAAACCCTTTTTTCAGCTATAAATGGCAATGGAAGTCCTGAAGGTGAAACTGATTTTTAGCCCAAATTGTGAACACAAAGGACCAGGAATCCGAGACCAGGGAAAAAATTTGCAAACGAAGAGTTTCTTGCTGCTCATCTGTGTGCACCTCAGCCAAGGGGAGAGCTGCATTGTGCACAACAGTCCTCAAAAATGCCTTCCTCAGCCCATGAGCTCTGGGGCTTTTCTTATTGCATCCCCTAGGACTTGGGCTCATAGAATTGTTTAGGTTGGAAAAGACCTTTACAATCGTCCAACCATTAACCTGGCACCACCATGTTCACCACTAAACCGTGTCACTTGGGGTGCCTCGTCCGCACATTTTTTAAGACTTCCAGGGATGATGATTGCAGCACTTCCCTGGGAAGCCTATTCCAATGCCTGAGGAAGTGTCTCCTAATATCTAATCTAAACCTGTCCTGATGCAACTTTAGGCCATTTTCTCTCATCCTGTCACTTGCTGCCTACCACTCACCATCACCTCTAGGCCCAGCCTTCCAGTCAGATCTATACCCAGTGAGCAATGCACCCACCCAAAGCCACGAGCAGCCAGCTTCTCCAGGACAGTGCTGTGGGAAACAGTGTCAAAGGCTTTCGTGAAGTCCACATAGACACATCCACAGCCTTTCCATCATCCACTGAACAGATCACCTTGTCATAGAAGGAGATCAGGTTGGTGGAGCAGCACTGCCTTTCAGAATCCCATCCTGGCTGGGCCAGATCCCCTGTTTGCCCTGTATGTGCCACGTGCTGGCACTCATGACAATCTGCTCCATGACCTCCCCTGGCACCGAGGTCAGGCTGGCAGGTCTGTAGTTCCCCAAACCCTCCTTCCAACCCTTCCTGTAGCTGGGCAGTGCAGTTGCTGACTTCAGCCAGCTGGGACCCCCCTGCTTCACCAGGACAGCTGCCAAATGATTGGAAGTGGCTTGGCAAACTCTTCCACCAGCTCCCTCAGTGCCCTTGGGTGGATCCCATCAGGGCCTAGAGACTTGCGTATTTTCTAGATGTGTAGCAGGTCACTGGCCATTTTCTTCTGAATTATGAGGGCTTCATTCTGTTCCCCTTCTCTGCCTTCCAGCTCAGAGGGCTGGGTACCCTGAGGGTACCTGATATTATGAAAGATTTGCTGCAAGGGCTTCCATTATCATACTGCAAGCTTCTCCGAAACTCCCACTTGCTTTATGAGAAATGGTGAATTTCTCGAATTCTTATGAGAGCCACTGGAAAATGAGGAAACCTAATCAAAACCAGACAGAAGGAAGAATCAGAATTAACTTTTTAACACAACAGGTCTGGTTTATTTTTAAAAATAAGTAAGTCATTTCTATGGAAGAAAAAAGTTTTTTTTCTTTCCAAATAGATTTAATTGCCAACAAGTCACATTAAAAATGGCAATAACAACTTGTAATTACAAATGGGGATAGACAGAAATTCCCAGAGCACCTGGTTAATCAAAAAATAGAGGCTGAAGAGTGCAGTATTTTTCATGCTGTATTATAGTGATAATGGCAAGTCATTCAGAAAGCACAATAGGAAAAGTTAGGTCTAGCTGATATATTCTTGTTTTGTGATGCTGAGTAATTTTTAATATGGGCTTTTACTGTCATCTTTGTTTTGCAGGACGCAGTGCAAGCAAATAAATATGTCTGTATCCCATATTGCTGTTTTACTCACAACTTAGCTGCTTGTTTGGTTGATATGGAGTTTTTATTCCCTTTATGTTAGTTGTGCCAGCTAGGGAATTTGGTGGTAATATAAACACAGGGCTCATGCAGCACACTTTGTGCTGATACATCTCGATGTTTTGTGCAGTTTGTGATAACCTCACACTGCAGATATGTGACTGAGAGAGCAGTTTGCCCCCATGGTCACTCTGCTGGCAGGAGAACTGGGATAAGGATCCCTGGCCTTGAGTCTCAGCACAGGACTCCTTCTGTCTGACCATGCAGCCTATGCTTAGTTGTTTTTTTTTTATAGAACTGTTAGTGGTATCATCCCTCCTAAGGATGTGGGGAAGGTTTTAGATATTTAGCAGGTATCTTCCTGTCAGCACTAAATTAATTTTAAAGGGGAGATACAAAAATAGCACATCCTTTTATATTAGATATCATATGTTCTCTGGAATCATCTTTGCCAAATGCTATTAATGGCTACTCAAGAGATTCATTCTATTATCTTGACTAGCTTATTTCTAACGTAGTTTGACATTTTATTTGTCTGACTTATCTGTTGTTGTAGGGAGATATTGGTTTATTACCCTTTAGAAAGCTGAAATGTTAACCAAGAAATATGGGAGCTCCTTTCATTATTTTTTTACTATGAAATACAAACTCTCAGACTGGAGTGTCAGCTCTGCAGTAAAGGAGAATTCTGGCCTTGTGCTCAAGTGGTTTGGATTTGACTACAAACAGTATCCCAGACCCTCTGTGGTAAGCTGCTTGTTCTTCAATCCTACAAAGCAGTTTTAAGCCCTGCACACCGTACCTGTCAAATGGCAGATTGAGGTTGAGCTTTGTCTTCCTCTGGCACTGCCAAGATCCCAGTGTCTGCAGTCAGCGTGAACAAGCACCGCAGGAAGGGAGCGGGCTGGAGTGAAGTTGGGTTCCTGCTCCCAGAGCAGACCTAGCTGTGAACAGTAGGAGAGGTGTAATTTAAAATATTCACTGCTATCACTGCTGGATGGATGTGTACTGTTGGCAGTGTGAACTATAATGGTAACTGTGGTATGTTAACAAAAACCCTTCTTACCTGGAGGAATTAGAACCATTTCATATGGTCTTCTTTTAAAACTGAGCTACTTTCTTCCTCAGCTAGTCCAGACATGCTTGACAGCAGCTGAAAGCTCTTAAATTTAATGGCTTTAGGTGATTTTACATGGCTGTTTTGCTGTCCACTCCTCTCTGCTTCATGATATCCTGATTCCGTCTTCATGTGTGCACACACACACTCTTGATTCAGGAATGCAAGATAAATTTTTTATTTTATTATGCTCTTTGGGAGGCACTGTGAGTAGGAAGGTTTATTGAGAGGCTAGAAGAAAGCTCAGAGTCTGATAAGCAGGGCAAACCAGTTGAGATGGATTTGCAGTCTTCTGGTGTGAGAGTGCTATTTTACTTTGCATTACCATTTTGAGTCAGAGAAGATAAAATGCATCTGATTAATAGAAGCCTGGATGAAGACATGTGTTGTTACACATGCTTTTGGAGTCTGATAAGTCCTGGGCTTGGCACATAAAAAATCTGTCCTTTCATGAAGGAGCTTTCCTTGTATTAGAGAAAACTGTAAGGTAAATGAAACAAATAAGTAGAGCTGGCATGTATTATTAAGCAAGTTTTGTGTCAGTGAACAAATACCCACATTTTTAATAAGAGTCTGAAACTAAAGACTGTGAAAGTAAATTGCTTTGTCTTAACAATACATCTAAGAAAGCTTTTGCTCTTTGAGGATAGAATAATAGAAAACTTTAGGCCTTCTTATAGCAAAGATAATTGCACTCTTGCTTATTTTAATTACATTATTTTAAGTAGGTCACCTGCCTGCTTAAACCTGTGGAAAGTTTAGGAAAGTTCAGCAACCTGGCATATGGGCAGATTCAGGGGACTTTCTTTTACAGTGCCTACCTATATTGCTCTAGCATTTTAGCATGGGCTGCCTGCAGTCAGAGAGAACATCTACGTGTACTTGTTTTTTAATCTAGAATGGTGTTAGCACTTCTTTTCTGGGTCAACTGATTTCATTACAGACATGTTTGTTGCAGTCAGCTGTCTTGTAGCAGCAGTGATAAAAAGATAAAATCAGGCTTCTGAAAGCAATGGTGACAAGATTGGCTCAGAGTGGGTAAAAAGACTAAAACCAGGAACAAGTTCACAATCATACTGAATATTTGCTTTCTGATTTAGGGTGTATTTAATGGCTACAGAAGAATGAGGCAAGTTACCAACTCAGTTCCTGATTTCTTAAATGCGTGGCTCTGTTTTCTGTGTGCTTAGGATGCTGTATGTCTCTTTGGTACTGAAAAAGTCTGACCTTGGGTGTCATCTCACAAGCAGCAGAGCCCCAAGCACATTTGTATCGGCTCTTCCCCTCTTCAGCTGCTGAAGTGGTGCCTCAGAACTCCTCTAAAAACTCCAGTAAAGGGCTCTTTTGAAAATATTTGACTGCAAAGATACAATGTGGAGAGTACTAAAAGTAGCACTTGGGTGTGAGCTGGGTTTGTAGCCACTAATACACACAGTAGTGTAGCTAAAAGCTGGTCTTTAAACTCCGTGGAGATCCCCAAGAAAAAAGGCCGTAAAGGTGATGCTAGTGGGTATAATACATTTGGAAAATGCTAGGATTTCTGACGTGATGGTTTTTCAAGCATTGCATATGTTACCAAAGGCAGTTAAGTGGGATTGCAGCACACAGAACATCTGTTTCAGAAAAAAATCTCTTACCTCTATTGTTCATGCATCTTGTTTGTCTTCTGTGGTGAATTGTGCCGCACTGTCAGTGTTATCGCTGTTATTTTTTTCCTGCTGAACTCCTCATGAATGGACGTGTTACAAGAGGTCAGAGAGAGAATGCTTTGGATCAGCATTTGCTTGCCCTCTGGAGCTCTGCCAATCTAACTTGGGGAGATTGCAATGGTGGGGAGTCTTTTCCTGGAGTTCAAGAAAAGGGAAGGAAAAAAAGCTCTGTGCTCTGAACAGAGACGTTTGCACAAAGCACACTCTATGGTGGAAACAAATCAGGTGGAAAACAAGTCATGCAAGGTGGTTAGCAGTTGCAATTAATTCTTGCTTTCTTCACTATGATGCCCATTCTCTTTGAAAGAAAATGGCAGTTTTTGGCAGCTTGAACTTCTCAGTGGTGTTCAAATTAATAAGGTTTTATAAGCATGAGATGTGATATTTTCCGTCTGTTACAACAGCAGATAAGGTCTTCTACCCCTCAGTTTGACCACGACTTCACCAGGCACATAGAAGAGGGAGCAAGGTAGTAAGGAGGCAGAACCTCTCTTTTTATTTCTTGGCTGTTGCATGTAGTCTCACAATGAGGGATAGGAGCCACAGGAAAGCCCTGATCCACTGTCTTTTCAATTCAAAGACTTTCATCTATTCAAAGAGATTTGAAACAAACTTCAAACCTGCTTCCTTCAGTTAAGTTCAAGTCAACTTGGAAAAAAGAGAGATTAAAGTGATACTACCTTGTCTTCTGCTTGCTTGTTGTTGAGTAGCACAGTGTTACAGCCTTGTACATTAGCTCCTTGCCTGGTGTCGTGAGAGATCTCCCTCTGGTTTCACCCCACAGATTGTTTTGGCTGATTGCTGGAGGTGGAAATGCTGTACTCTATAGCCCTGCCTATCCCTATCCCCCTTTCTCCTCAATGCTGTGGATACTTTTCCTTTTCTGGTTTCTTCTGTAAGATCACAGGTTATAGTGGAAGTGACAGTAGTACACAGTAAAGACTTGAGATGAAGTTGAAACAAAATGAACATAGCTGTATGGAAAGTGAATCGGATTGGAAAGTTTTCACTGTGTGATCAGCCAAAACCTAAGATCTGTCTGTTCCTGGACTTTTCCTAAAATAAGCTACTTTAAATTAATTATACAGCTATAATCCCCTGTGAGGACATTTGTTCTGGGGTGAGTGTCTGTGTAGAAATTGAACTCTTGAAATCACTTGAAAGTATTCCGCAGTAACTACTTTGATTAATTTCTAAGCATATCAGGACCTACAGCAATTACAGCTGGTATTGCTTCTGTACCTCACTGCTTGCCTAAAGTAGCTCAGGCTGTGCCCAGTAACGAGTCAGGTTCAGAATTGTGGCCTTTCATTTTATTTAAACTAGCAGAAGCAAACCGGTCTTCTCGATGCTCCATCTAAAACGTGTTACCACAGATTGAAACTCTGCACTGTGTATGTGTGTGCTGACTCCACAAACCTCCCACCCTTTGCCACCATCTCTTTCATAACTGTAAAGTGTAAATGTGGAAACATCTCTTAAGTCAGACAAGGATATTTGGCACAGAAAATGAGAGGAGGTCAGCGCATCCCATGAAGTGATACATGAGGGGATGAGACGTGTCTAATGGAAAAAACTGGGAAAAGGCAAGGGAAGAGTACTGAAGGAGAGAAAATTAGAAGTAAAGAGAGTGGAAACAGGGAGAGGCTGTAAGTTTCTGGTGAAGTGAAGATGAGTAGTTGTTAATGTACAGGAATTGCTCTTTGACTTTGGATAGGCTGGACTCCCTGCTTCCCTGTTCACTTCAGCAGAGAACTCGGCCTTCATCACTCAGAGGTTGCCATCTGTCATAGTCACCCACTGGCCTGTGGGTTGTTTGTGCACGTCTAAAGGCATGAACTGCTGAATGTGTGAGCAAGGCTGTCACTCCAGGGCTAATGCTGCAGCTCAGATGGAGGCCAAATGGCAGCGTCTCAGCCCCCCAAAAAGCCCCAAAGCAGCTCTCTCCAAGGTTCCCAAAGAAGGAGTCCAGGCCTCAACCGTGCTGTAGCCAAGGCTGAGGGCAGAGTAGCAATATTTAAAACTGAAAGAAATAAATGCTGTTCACCTCTGTGGAGCTTATAGTTTCATTATTGTTTGGATGAAGTTCACAGAAATTTGGTGTGATAACTCAGCTATTTCCAGTATGTTTAAAACTATCTGCAAACATGTGAGTTCACCCTCACCTTTCATTCATGTAAGGGGGAAGTGTGATACATATATTAGACTATAGCACTGACCAAAATAACCCCAGCACTTTGCACCCAGTGGGCAGCTGATGAATGTGATGATCTGTTTCAGTGTCAGTCTCCCTGCAGTCAGTGTTTAGACATAAATGACAGAAACACAAATACATTCCCAAACTCAAGAAATAGTTGCAGTTCATGAACAGCAGAGGGTTAGATTCAAAACTGGGGAAGTTACTGTAGCTTCATTAAAGTTTCATTTAATTATGTTTACAGTATTTTATCAGCGTGATTTCACAGCTCTAGTTTAGAGTGTGGCATTGAGAGTAACTGAGTCAGCTTAAGTAATGTGGAAATGGACTCTGCTGTGAGGAGACCAGAGCTGGGAGGGAGAGTTAGCTCTGTTAAATCAGATGTGCAGTCAGTAAAAGTAATTAGGTGGAACTACAGCCTTAATAGAGTGCTACAATTTTATCCCAGCTCCTGATATGACTGGTAAAGTGTAGCTAAAGTTTAATTTACCCACCACTCCCTGCTCTTCATCCTGACTGTCATAATTATGAAAGCTGCTCTCATCTGATCATGGTCTTAAGAATTATCGGTATGAGGACACTAAAGGTAGGCTAAGAGTGAGTCATCTACTCCATATAATGAATTTATAAACTAATTATGCCAGTGGACTTATCAAAGAAATTTGGCTTTCTGGAAGTCCTTTTCATAGTCCAAGTGCATATTACACTCCTATTAATTTAATAATTTTAGCTTACCTTTTCTGAAAGTGTTTTGATGCTATTTGTAGGGGGTTTGGAAGATGCAAGGTCTGTTTACAGCCTTAGTCTCATCGTGTCTTTCTGTTGTTACAGAGCTGCTTGAAATTTTATTTGAGGTTAAATCTATGCAATCCCTCCATATCAGCTGAATAATGCTTCTAGTGTATTGAGAACACGTGGGTTTTTTTGTTAATTTTGCCAAATAATTTTCTCTGTTGCTTTATAGTTTAATAGAAACTTTCTGAAGGACTGAAGAGAGCTTCACAGTATTTTTTAATATTTTCATAATGTGCAAGTGGAAGATACTTGGGTTGTCCTGGGTTTTGGAGTTTAGGCAGGCCTTTAGTTACTATTTCTGGATGTGTCTGTGGCACAGATTTAGATATTCTTTGCCATTTTGAATTTCTTTCTTTTGACTTCAGCAGGTGCTAAATCTAGTAAGGGCAGACATGTCACTATAAAACTGAATCATAGACAGGAAATAGGCATTTGTCATATGGATAAATTTCAACAACCTTGATTTTGTATTACTTTTTAAAAAGCAGCCTGATTCAATAAATGACAACAAATTAAATTCTATTTAACAGACAGCAAATGAAATGCTGTTTAACAGTTACCGACCTCCTTTTCTGGTAGTATTCCTGCAGAAGTTGCAGTATTCAAACCTAAATATAGAAAATAGGCTGCAAGCATTTTATGAAGCTTTCCATAGGTATAAAGAGTATTCTCCAAAGCTCTTTGAGTAATAAAGTCTTGCTAAAAATTAGTAATTTTGCTGTTGTCTAGTTCTGTTACAAATGTGTAGGGATGGGAGAACAGAAATTCTCCTGACAGTAGCCATGCCCTTTGATGTACATCTGTCAAGCCCTTGGACTTAAATTGCAATATCCTCACAGCATTAGCATGCACTGGTTGATCAGTGCTTCTCTGCCCCTTGCCTTGGCAAACACATTACTAATAATGTTTATTGTCTGATCACAATGGGAAATCTCTGTAATTTTAGAAGTATTTATTGTCAAGGTCAACATGAGGTGGCATGCCAGCAGAGCCCAAGGAGGGCAGTAGATCTTATTGGAAATGACAGAAGATGGCCAGATTCTTTATAAGGGAGTCTTTAATTTCAGCTATCCCTGCTAATAAGTCTCTCCAGGCATGGGAGAGCTCTCTTACGGTGTCTGGGTTAGAGAGGATAAAGCATGTATAGGAGGGTATAGTTTTTCTCCTCTTACCTAGTGCATGTGGGGAAAGAAATCAGCAAAGCCTCTGGAGCTGCAACCTCCTGCTGAACCGCCTCCTTTAAAATCTTTGGCACTCATAATTGGATGTATGGTAGCAGAAATACATTTAGTAGTACAAGGATACAGAAAAGCATGCTCATGAAGATCAGTCATTCTGAACAGAGAGAAGTCCAAGCATTCTCTCTGCCTCCTTGTGCTGTGGGAAATCTGTGGCAGAGCTAATTGTGACAAAACCAATTTTTTAACCAATTCGAAATCACATCTGGAAAAATGTCAAGATACTTTACAGCCTTACTTGCAGTCAAGCAAGCATCGAGCGGAAATTCGTATAAGACAGCTTACTCTCTTCATAATATATTTGTATTTATCATGTGTATATACAGATACCTCCATTCCTGTGGAAAAGCACACTGCGGAAACACAATGCTCATTTCTTAGAATCCTTCCATACAGTGATCCCTCATATCCCTAAGGGTTTCTGGATGTATTATTTCTTTCTTTCTCTTTCTTTTTGTTCCCCTTTCTCTTTTGTGCCTTTAAGGAAGAGGAGCAAAGGCCAAGTTTGGCAGCAGCCACTTTCCTTTTGAGAACCTCTGTTCTTTGCTACATGTCAGATGGTGTTAGAGAATAGTTTCTAAACCAGATTAATTGAGTTCAAACAAAGTTCCCAAGCTTTGCAGAAGCTGTCAATTTGCGTTTTTATTTTTATTTCCTTTTTGACACAATCTAGTGTCAAAAAGAGTTCAAAATCCAATATGACAGCATGATGGGAAGGTGTTGTGCCTTCTTTCCAATTTAGAAGAATTGCTTTCCAAGTGAGAAGATCTCCAGCATCTCCAAGTGCTGTGAAGAATGCAGCAAGTATAAAGATGCTCTGCAGTAATTGTCTCCAGGAGACCTGGTGAAGCCTGAATTTGGACGTGGCTGAGCCAGTTGAGACCCTGCCCAATATGAAATACCTCGCAAGCTGGGACTGTGAGGAGCAAGTATTCTGCTATTGTATCTAATTTGCTAACAAGAAAACTATGTTTGCTAATTTTTAATGGCTTGTTGTATTAGGTTTCCTTGTAAATCCTTGTCTCCTGTCCAGTATTAGCTTCCTATTGGGAAAGCCCTGAGAATGAAAGGAAATACAATTCCAGATAGGATATTCTGGCTGATTAGTTCTTTATCCTGGACACAGTTGCAGAGCTCCTGTATTCTGTTGTAGCATTTATTCCTACCTGTTGCTTGGAGCGGAGTTTGGTTCTCTCCCAGGGTGAATCTCCTGTTCATCCCTGTCCACCTACAGTTGTTGGTGTGATGCGCTGTTTGGGCATACTCAGGTTCCCTGAAGGAGTAAATGAGAAGCTTCCTACAGGTTTTGTCTCTTGAGTACCCTCCACAGGCTAACTGCTCACTTAACATAGTGCTGCTCAGTCTCTAGACAATTTGAAATTCCTTTGGCTTCATATCTGGGTTTCACTGAAGCTGTGTATGCAATTTCTGAACCTTAAACTGTTGTTTAAACTTGTACTTCCCTAACAGAGCACAAACCCAGGTACTTTATGAATGTGCTTGTAGGCCAGAATGCCTGCAAAGTGCCAGCAGGTGCCAGCTCTTGCATTTGCCCCGTTCAGTATTGCTCGGTATTCTGGTTGGTGCAGAAGCTGCCGTGTAAATCTTAAATCTTTGGCTGGGCAACAGAAGTGCCATGCTGTTAACTCACTGCCTGGTCTTTGCTATGCTTCATCTACATTTCTGATTTCATTTGAGCTTTAGTAACGCCAGGTCTGCAAGTGGCAGTGACAGCCCCAGGTGTTTGTAGGCATATAGCCAGAGGTGTGTGCTTAAATGCATGGATGTGTGTGTGCACACTGCATGCTTACACAATTCCATTGCATTATGAGTTACCATCATCACTGCCAGTGGGCTGCCAGGGTTTTATTTCATTGCATTGACTCTCAAGGTGCCCTAAATGAAGGAAAGAATGATAACCTTGACTGGGAAGGTGCACATTCTAGAGATTGCTCAGGAGGGAAGCGGTTGACTTGGCAAGTTCAATTTTGAAAGCAATCTTTTTCAGGGTACTGAAAGATAACAAGGGAGGAATCCTGCCCAAGAAACGAAACACTCAATTTACCAACTGTCAGACATGTGGCATTGACTTTGAACAAAATGAACACTAGACTCTCTGAGGCTTGAGGTGTCAGTGGAGCCCAAAAATCATATACACATACTTGAATGGTGCAGACAAGTATCCTTTGTATGGCAAGGTTGCTTTTCTCTCCTAAAGTAAAATAATGGCATCCATAAAGGTGACTTTGGTACAGGGAGGACTTCCATACAATTTAGATGTTGAAACAAATACCTTGAAGATGTGTAGGGTAATGAATTCTAATTGATTCCATTCCTCTTTCCATGGGAAAATGTCCTTCTATTTTTTATATCACGTTTCACTTCAAATGCTAGTCCTGTTTGAAGGGGTTTCCAGTTTAATTTGACAAAATAAAAAGTGATGAGTGTTGAGAAAGACATAATGTGTTGAGTTAAGCTATTCTGTCTTTTAGTTTTCATGTAGTGCTTTGAGGATTAGAATTAAAACCCACAAGTTTGTAGAGATTGATTAAATTGTTGAGCTAGAAGAGGCAGAAATGGTGGTCAAAGTTTACAAACATGGTATCAGGTGGGATTTTTTTTGTTGTTTTTGTTTCGTTTTTAAAACCTCATCTGTCCTGCTGCTGTGTTAGATCTGTGTCAGTTTGATTAAGCTCACATATTTACACTTCCCAGCTTGGAAGCTGGGTCTGTGCTGTTTCTGCTGGTTAGAGGATTTTGAAGGAACTGCCAGGCAGGTACTTTGCAGGGACAGGAGAGGTGAGAGCTGCAGGGGATAGCACACTGCAGGTAAGAACAGCTGCAGAATGGCCCCTTTTTCTTCCTGCCTGCTGTGTCTGTTGGAGCTGTTGCTCTCACTTTGGCCCAGTGATGCTGCTCCCACCATGTGCCACGCCTGGGAGTGCACAGTGTGTTAAGTCAAACCACGAGCTGAAGCTGAGTGAACAGTCACAATCTGCCTCAAAAAATTGATGTAAGTGTGCTTAAAGATCAGATTTTTACAACAAAACGAGAGGTTTATCTTCAAAATCCCCGATTTGCCACTGCATAGCTCCACCGAGGACAATGACGTGTGTGTTTCCTGGGGATATCCCCGCGTGTAAGAAAGGGATGAAACCTGGAAGGGGCTGTAGTCGGGTGGGGGGGGTCGGCCTCTTCTCCCAGGCAACCAGCGACCAGATGAGAGGGAATGGCCTCAAGCTGTGCCAGGGCAGGTTCAGGTAGGACATCTGGAAAAATTTCTTCCCTGAGGGGGTGGCCAGACATTGGCATGGGCTTCCTAGGGAAGTGATGGAGTCACCATTCATAGAAGTGTTCAAGGAATAGCTGGAGGCAGCACTTAGTGCTGTGGTTTAGTTGACATAGACACATCGAATATTCGACATAGAAGCATAGAATGTTGTGGAGTTGGAATGGACCTTAAAGATCATCTGGTCCCAACCCCCTGTCATGGACAGGAACACCTCCCACTAGATCAGGTTGCTCAAGGCCTTATCCAGCCTGGCTGCGAACACTTCCAGGGTTGGGGCATCTATGAGCTCCCTAATGAACCTGTTCCAGTGTTTCACCACCCTCATGGTACAATTTTTTTCTAATACCTAACCTAAATTTTCCCTCTTTCAACTTCGAAATTATTTTATTATTACTCCTTCTCCCATCACTACAGTTCCTGATGAAGAGTCCCTCTCTGGCTGTTATTAGGTCAAAGGTTGCACTTTATGATCTTGGAAGTATTTTTCAACCTTAACAATTCTATCTTTCGTGATTTCAAATTACAATGATGCTTTAAAAATTACATTTTATGAGATTAGCTTTTAATTACAAAGTCAAAACAAAGCTGACAAATCCAAGCGGGAAAAATGCGTTGTTCAGTGGAAATTTAGATTATACTTTGATTTTGATACATTCCTCTGTTTCCAACAGGAAAAAACCTCCCACTCACTATGGAGGAAGGTGATTTTCAAGCCCTGTCTTGCAAGTTGGAAATTTAAATGCAGTATCACTGTGGGTGCAGGTGACACTGAGAATGTGAAACAGGACTTAAAATATCGATATAAAAGACCCTTTGTGAAGTAGATCTAGGTAAAAAGTGAGACTTCAATCCTCTATGCTGCCACTTAGCTCTTCCTTCTGATAGGGATTGCAGCCTAGCAAATTCAGTGTTGAGATCAGATTATGATCGATGGGCTTTAATTTGCTTTACTATTTCAATGTACAAAAAAGGCAGGAGGGAAAACCTGGGGACTACATACATGTTAGTCTTAACCTTTTTCTGGAAGAAAAAGTTAGTTAGTCTATGGAGAAAATGATACTGAGTGGTATTGAAGGGCACTTAAAGAATAATGCAGTCATCAGGTATAATGAACATGGTTTCACAAAGTGAAAGTCCTGTTTAACTAATTTGATCTCTTTGAATGGTAAGGTTGCCTGCCTAATGGATGAAGGAAAGGCAGGAGAGGGGTAATTTTTCTGGATTGTAGTAAGACCTTTGATACTGATCCCTTCACAGGATCCTTCTGGACAAGCTGACCAACTGTGGGATGAGGCAGTTCATGTTGTGCTGGGTGAAGAACTGGCTGAAGAACAGAGCTCAGAGAGTTGTGGTGAATGGGGCTCATCTGGCTGGCAACCATTCACCAGCAACGTTCCTCAGGGTTCAGCTCTAGGCTTGTTCAGTTTATTTATCACTGATCTGAGTGCTACCATTAGCAAATTTGCTGACAGTACCACAGTGGGGGGTGCTGTTAGCTCTCTGGAGGGACTGGAGGCCTTGCAAGAGGGATATAGATAGATTGGAACATTGGGGCTGTTGTTAATGGGATGAGATTTGGCAAGTTGAAATTTAGCTGGATGCTGTGCCAGGGATGGAAGAATGCTGGGCACAAATACAAATTGCTAGAGGAGTGGCTGGAGACCAGCAGGGATCTGGGCGTGCTGGGTGGCAGCAGCTCAGCAGAAGTCAGCAGTGTCCCCTGCCAGCCCAGAGGTCCAATTCCATCCTGGGGTGCATCAAACACAGCAAAGCCGGCCCATCAAAATGGGTGATCATCCCTGTGTGTTCAGTGTTGGTGCTGCCTCACCTTGAGCACAGCATGCCGTTCTGGGCCCCACAGTTTAACAAGGATCCTTGAACGGATCCAGAGGATAAGACACCTGGTAAAAGGGCTGGGAGGAATGTCCTAGGAGGAACAGCTGAGGACTTTGTGCTTTTCTGGTTTGGAGAAAAGGAGGCTGTTGCTCTCTGCAGCTTCCTGAGGAGGGGAAGTGGAGAAGGAGGTGCCGATCCCTTCTCCCTCATATCTAGTGATAGGATGCATGGGAATAGTTCAAAGCTGCACCAAAAGAGGCTTAGACTGATCATCGGGGAGCATTTCTTTACTGAGAGGATAGTCAAATATTGCAACAGGCTTCTAGAAAGGTGGTCAATGCCCCACAGCCGCCAGTGTGTGTTTGGTGTTTGGTCAGTGAGGTGTTTGGACAATGCCTTTAGCAGCATTCTTTGACATGGTCAGCCCTGAACTGGTCAGGCAGTTGAATCAGATGGTGTTGTAGGACCTTTCCAACTCCAGTAGTCTACTCTATATCCTTCAGATGTTGTCTCTCTGCTCTTGCAGGCAGTATCAAGAACAGGTAAATCTGAGAGGTGCTTGTTTCTCAGTGCTAACAAGAACACCGGGAGTAGTGTGGGAACATCAGAAGTTAGATGACAGGAGACCAACCCTGCTTGGGTTTTGAAACTATTAAGGTGGCCAGAAATGGGAAGATACATGTGGCTCGGGGTCAGATTTTTGCTAAAATCTTCTCTATTTTATTAAATGGATGTGGTTGGTGTATGACAACAGTGACATTGTTTTGTGAAATACAGCCTTTAGACTTCTTTGCGAAGGGATTAAAAAAACCCCAACTTCTTGATTTATGGAAAAAAATCTTAAGCTGTAGGTGACGCTAGCAATGAAAATGTCAGGCTCTGTGTGTGTAATACATAACACTGTGATGTGTTTTCACTGTATTTAATTGTTATGGGACAATACCAGGACTTTGGCTTTTCTGATTACTCATTTTGAATGCAGCTTTTCTCAAGAGAGAGAGAGTTTCATATTCCTAGGGAGCAAAGTGCAGCCATCTTGAACAGCTACAACCTTTGGTCTTCCTCCAGAGAAGTCAGCAGGATTTGGTCATCTCCTATGGGAGAATGATAAAACCTTAAGAATATGTAAAAAAAGGGGAATTTTCAGCAGAAACTTACTTTTTTTGTTGCATCAGCTATCATGAGCTGTCTGCTGGAAAGCTGTTCTCTTTTCTTTATTGCAAGGGATGTCTTTAATTTTCATCTAAAATATATTTATGTCCTGCCCAAATATGTTGTCCTTCTGCTTTTACTCTTAAAACAAACAAACAAAACCCTCAAGATTGAAAGCTTTCAACACAGGGGAAGCTGCAAGAATATTTTAATGAGAAAGGATAACTGTGGCCCTCCTAAGTGACTTGCATGGATGACTTTTGTGGAGCATATCTTCACTCTTCAGCCCCTTCTTACATTACAACTCAGGGAAATATTGCTGAATGTCTTTATTCTTTTTTTGCCCATTGTCCTGCTTTTAGCTGCAATAGTTTCTTTTCTTCATGGTACTGTGCTGTGTTTTGGGTTTAGTATGAGAAGAATGGTGATAACACTGATATTTTAGTTGTTGCTATGTAGTGCTTACTCTAAATTAAGGACTTTCCATTTTCCCACACTCTGCCAGCGAGGAGATTCGCAAGAAACTGGGAAGGAGCATGGCCAGGACAGCTGATGAAACTGAGGCCAGAGGGCTGTTCCATCCCACAGAATGTCAGGCTCAGGATATAAACTGTGGGGACTTAGCCTGGAGCCACTGAACACTGCTGAGGGATGGGCTGGGCATTGCTCAGTCGGGGGATGATGTGCTGTGCATCACTTGCGTCTCATGGGGCTTTTAATTCCTCTCTTTCTCCTTTCCGTTACAATTATTATTATTGTTATTATTATTGTTGGCATTAGTATGATTATAATATTTTACTTTGTTTCAGTGATCAAAATGTTCTTCTCTCAACCCAAGAGTTCTAATTTTTTTCTGCTTCTCTTCCCACTTCCCTCAGGGTAGTGGGGGGTGTGGGAGTGACAGGCAGCTGTGTGGTGCATGGTTGCCAGCTGGGGTTAAACCATGGCACCTGTACCCCGGCAGATGATGAACAACTCCAAATTTGTTGTCCCTGGGAAGAAGTCTCCCTGTTCTTCAGCCAGGAGTGAGGTGGCTTGTGTGAATCAGGTCATTACAAGAACTTGCATTAGGCTAATAGATGATCACTGAATTGGCTTAACACTTCAGGAGTTTTATTACTGGAATTGCAGAGCTGAATGCTCAGCAGAGGGATGAGATCATCCTGGTCTTGTATTCTGCCTCAGCATCCACTCAGAGATGGCAGAGCATAGTCAAGAACAGGGGAAACTGCAAATGGATGTGTCAGAATATCATTATAGCCAAGACATGGTGCCTACGTAGGAGCAGGCAAATGACAAAAATACCACCAGTAAGTTGTAGTGGAGGGATTTTTTGGAGTCACTTCTGACTGTCATCTGCTGACTTCATGGAGGTTAAACCCATTAATGGATGGCAAGTTACATTCAGCTGACTACTAACCCTGCTGCTTTAATTTGTGGCATTCCCTGGTTGTTTTACATGGCTCTATAACTGCAGTAGGATGTCTGGTTCAACTGATTAATATTTTTGTATAAGGTAGTGTGCACAGTGTTACCATTAAATCTGATTTATTCAGGTTTTTAAAAAACTTTGGTATTAAACCACTGAAACACAGGTTCAGTTTTTGTTTGTTAAACCCTGTTACAATACAGGAGCTGAGTTCAAATGAGCAACTTGGCTGAGATAATTTGCAGGCACCTTTTACAAGAGTGAAATGTTGGTTGGAAATAAAATTTCAATCTCAGGCTGTCATGGGTCAGCCATTGTAAGGACAGTTTAAAAATAATGAAAACATTCTCACTGGATAAAAGTTTTGAATTAGATGTATGAATTATAAATGTTAATGATGGATTTCCAAAGTCACTTATGATCAGATTTATGAAGATACTGCAGTATTTAAAGGTGCAGGTAGATGTTTTATGGAAATAAGAAACTTAAATGTCATTGAGGGCCTCAAAGATGAGAGGGTTTTTTTAGCTATTTTGGCACTTTGCCTGAGTCTTTTAATGAGACCCTTTGCTAAGGGAAAAGGAAGTAGCACTTTTGAAAGTTGAACTCTGCAAAGTGCTTGAAACTGTTCTTGAAGAATCAAGAGATCTATTACTGCTGTACTTGTTTTTGAAAATTGTACATTTAAGGCACTTCTGTAAAAGGGAAAGTTGTATCCTGTTAGAATTGCAGGAGCAAGTTTAAGACCAGTGGGAAAACTTGCTTTGAGGTAGTGAGGAGTAGTGATAGGATCTGCCAAGCTGGGAAATGGATCATTTCCGTATTCCTTTACCTAAAACAAATGTTTGGATTTATTATCATTTTATTAAGCCGAAAAGTTGGAGACTTTTCCCTTTTGTAATTTCAACTCAAACTATACAGCACAGCCTCGAAATAGGAAAGCAGAATAACAGAAAAGAGATTTAAAAATAATTTCCAGATAGCTCTATATAAAAGCACTAAAATCAGAAATAAAGGAGATTTTAGTTTCACAGTAGCATCAAGCAGTGAAAATCAATCAATATGAACCAGGGTTGTAGTATTAAAACCCATCAGCTAATAGTTGGAAGTAAAACAGGTCCAACATTCACAGTAAGGAAAACAGATGGAAAAAAATGAGCTGATTAATGAGAATATTTTAAATGTGTGTGTGTGTGTCCATGATCTTTTATTACAAGAGAAAATCCATTAAATTAAGCTTAATTTGTACACCAAAGTCCAATTCTGTATGTTACACAGTGGGAATGTGTGGTAGATTGACCCTGGCCAGCAAGTGAACACCCACTGGCCAATTGCTCACTGCTTGCAGCCCCTCTCCAGTGGGATGGGGGAGAGAACTGGGAGAGCAAAAGTGACAAAATATCAGTTTGAGTGAAGCAAAGCTTTGTGTGCAAGCAGGAGCTCCTTCCCATCAGCAGGCAGATGTTTAGTCCCTTCCTGTAGGCAGGCAAAACGCTTGCTTGGGAAGGCAAGTGCTGTAACAGCAAATAGCCCTCCTTCTTCCTCCTTTCCCTGAGCCTTTACTGCTGACCATGACACCATGGGCTGTGGGAAATCCCTTTGGTCACTGGGGCTCATTTGTCCTGGCTGTGTCCCCTCTCGGCTTCCTGCCCAGCAGTCAGAGTAAGTGTTGCCATTGAAGAGTGATTTTGCCTGGTTTTCCTCCAGTGTAGTTGCTGCTTCTGGAATTACTGCTCCTAGTGGCAACTAGAAGAAGGTGCTGCTGGTGACTGCAGCTGCTGGAAGTTTCTGCAATACCTTGGCATTTTTCACTTGGCCATTTTGCCAGAATTCACCATTTCCTTGGATCAACTGCATTCCATTATAAATCCGTCAAGACGTGTATCTCTCTGGTCACAAGTTGGAGTTGTGTTGCCATTTTCCACTGCTGGGGAGGCTTGATTTTTGTTGCTAATTTATTTTTACTATCTGAAGTTTTGGAGTTTTGTTAGAAATCAGTTCCCAGGGTGTACTTTGCTCTTATGGGATGGCATCTTCACCCCTTCAGCTGTGGCCGAGGCCCTCTGTCTGACTTGAACTCATTTCAATTGCAGCTAAGGGCTCTGAATCGTCAGCTTCCTTACTGCCTTCATTTGGACATGATGAATTCCACATGCATGTGAATCTCATTTTTTGGAATAGCCTGATTTTTGGAGTTGTAAAGGTCCCTTGTCTTTCCAGTGGTGATTGCTGCTTAAAACAGAGCTGGACACTCAGTGGGCTGGGTAGTTTTGTTTCCAATGCACAGGCTGTGCTTTTGGTCAAAGTGCATGAATTTGGGCTTTTGTATCAGTTTTGCAGATGTGCAGGAGGCAGCTGTTGACATTGCATTTAAATAAGGCATTTGCTAATTTTTCCCAACCCTAATGGTTGCTTTGGTTGTAAGTGTTTGTATTTTTTTTCTCTTTGAAATTAGAGACTGTGTTATATATCTCTATTTTAACTTGAGTGGACATCTATGTCTAACTTGAGTTTATTTATTCCTGAAAATTCTTATTTTAGAATGATAAAAGCATATAATAAACAGTGATTATTTGTAAGTGGTACGGAGTATCTCTCAGAATACCACAAATATGGAGCTCTTGAGAGTTGAGAACAATTTTATACTATAACCTTACTAATATCTTATACCTGCCCACTCTTTTAATGGAGGCAATCTGGTTTTAAAGTTTTAGATATGTGTTTAAAGTTGCTATTTCAGTCTACATTTTCATATTTTCCTTTGCCTGAAGCAGCTGATATCCCCTGAATCCTGAACAGGCTATTTGTGTGTGAAGAAGCATTATGGCTCTGCCTGTGTAAACAGAATCTGAGTTGCTCCTGAATGCCCAAGCAGTGCCAGAGTTAGGTAAATAAACTAAGTACATTAATTGCTCCTACATCCCTTGAGTGCTTCCACTTTGTAGGTTTTACAGTAATGTTAATGTATTGTAATCCATTATTATTTGCAAAATTAAAATTTTCTTTCTTTGCCCGCATCTGCCACTGTTAATTCAGAAGCTCTAATAAATGCATTAAAAGAGGGAAGTAATAAGCAAAAGAAAGCCCCTCTGGGAATGTATAATTTTACTTTTTATGCAGTGTTGGAGGAAAATAAGCAGTGTAAACATGCGAAGTTAGCACGCCGCTAAAGTCAGACTACAAAGGAAAGTCATAAACCCCTTCTGTGGCTGTTGCACTTGCATTTGTTATAAAAATGGAAGGAGATTCACTGAGTGCAGTGATGTGCTGAAAGCAGGTGTCAGACTTGTATCGAAGGATGGGCCCATGTAGAAACTGTGAGCAGTGTCATGCACCGGGATGGGAAGCTACCCATTGGGGCACACTGGATCTGCCATTTTTATCAGGGAAAATGATAAACCATCAGAAAGCTGAGATTCATAAAGGAAAGGGGGAAAATCACAGAACGACCTGTATGTGGACACACTATATCAGTAAGAATAAAGGTGGCTGAATGGGGAGATGAAGCTTGTCAGAGTGAACGGTTTTGATTAGAAAACAATTGCTTTACTTCCTTTTGGGAGCTTGTGGATACTAAGCATGTATTTCTCCTATTAATTTGAAGTGTCAGAGGACAGCAGGAGATGTCAGATACAGATGTTTTGTTTAGCCATTGTATGACTTGAAAGGTGAGTGTGAGATAGCCCATGAACAGCTAAGCAACTGGGGTAAGTCAGAGATTCACAGAGATTCAGGCAGACTAAAGGAAGAAATTAGGATTGGAGCAAGATGGTGGAAAAGAAAGTGGACAGGGAGTGGATGTTTTGGGAAGCCCTTAAATCGAAAAGGTTTTTTGCAAGGCTGGGCTCTGGCAGAAATAGGAAAAGCTGAGATGCCTGGAGGAGCAGAAACATTTGGAAGCATCAAGGCCCCCCAGAGGAGCCAGGAAGATAGCTACATATAGGGAATGTACAGGGGGGTGTGTCAGGAGAAGCAAATGTGCTTAACTCCTTTTGGTAGCATTGTACTGTGTCCTGCAGAGGCTTCCATGGAGCTTCAGGGGAGCTGCTGGGTTCAGCACCTCACTGCAGGTGACACACCTGAAGGCTGACTTCCTACACAGCCTGGCTGGCAGCAGCCAGACCTCACAGGGATTCTGCTGCCCCCTCTGCCCAGGGAGCAGCTGCAGGAACACTTGCAGGCAGAAGTGCCAAGGCACAGGCTCTGTAGGGCAGCTAAATAGCAGCCCTGGGGATAGGAAGTGAGCCTTTCCCAGTGGGTAGGATGTGACAAATGTCCTGTTGTTTCAATGAGATAATCTTCTCCCATTAGTCTAATCACTGTAATTAGTCAAGCTGTCCTCCCTGGTGATGTCCCCTGGGACTTGTGTTTTGAAGTTTTCCTCCTGTTAGTGCCTGGAGGGTGCTGGATTTGGGAGTAAGGAAGAGCAGCACTGTTGTTATCCACCCAAAGAAGAGAAATCTGATCAAAAGGAGCAGTTTCAGAGTATGACTGAATAATCACAGCAAAAGGACGTGATGTGATGATTTTTGGCGGAGTGTGGGTGAAAGTTAGAAAAGGAATAAGCTCATTGTGCTGAATGGGATGTATATATTTGTACGGGGGCAAGGAAGCCTCTGTTGGGATATTTGTTTCATGGTTTCTGCCCTAAGCATACATTCTGGTGGAAGACTAAGTCTACAGCTGTTAGGGTACTTCCAATCCAGAAACAGGCATGTTCAGTAATATGATTTTTATGCAGGCATAAAGCAATTGCAGTAAAATAAAGGAGGTTCTTTAATTTCATGAGGCTTAAAAATGTATATGGTCCACAAGGCCGTACAAATCCCTCTTGATTTTCTAATGTGCAGCAGCATTGGGATTTGCAGAATAAATGGAGCTAATCATTTCTAGGAGCTGGTCTGATCCATTGCTTGAGAAGCTGAGAGCTCGGGCTTGTTCCCTTGAGTCATTTGTAACTCCTTTCTTCTGTCTTAAAATGTTAATACGCAGAGCTGTGGAACTTCATGGCTTTTGTAAAGCTTTGTGAATTGCTGCAGTGAAAGATTGTCCTCCATAAAGTATACAGTGTTATTCCTAGACTCCTGTGGGGTAGAGTACCCTCCTTTTGTGTGTATTGCACTGAAGGGCTGAATAGCAATTGTTGAAGCCTTGAATATTTGCAATGAATTATGGAAGAAGAATGGAAGAATAGATAACTTTCCATTAATGTAGGTAAGAAGCAGATATGCATATAAGTGAACATAAATGTGTGTTTTCCAGGCTTTCAGGGAACATAAAAATTACTATTAAAGTAGAACAAAACATCTTTAACATTAAGTAGAGCTTCTTTGTAGGGATAGGCTAAATATCAGACTGTAAGTAACTGCAAAGCCCCCCTGAAAAACAGGGCTATAGAAATACACACGTGCCTTTCCACTCATGGCCCTTGTTCATTAAAAAGCACTAAATGCTGTGAATCTGCTATCAGCCACATCTGTTTCCTGAGTTCTGTTGAGGAGATTCTGATCTACATTTAGTTATATTATTGTCTCACATCCAGAAACATCACATTTTGGCTCCTTTGAAGAGAGTACCAGAAATGCTTCTGGTTCCAGAGAAGTACCTCATCATTCTGTAGCTTCTCTGCCCCTCCCACTGGCTTGTACATAACGATACAAAATGTTTCTTCCAAGTTCAACAACTGCGCTGGTTTATGTGCAGACTGAAAATTTTAGTAGGCAGAGGAAGTGCTTTTAAACAGCAGCTCTGATTTTTAAAAGCAGCTGCAAAAATGTCTCCCAATGATTTCTTAGTTTAGCCAGGAAAAAAGAAATATATTCTCATCCTTTTAGTGTGTTATAAAAGTTTATACTAACATAATTCTAATGCAATCAGTAACAATGCAGAGCTGTAAAATAAGTATAACACGATGGAAACATGCATAATGATCCTGCTTACCAACCCAGAGCTAAACTTTCAGTTTGAGCATGAAGTTTGGTATTTTTGGTCCATCAATATCACTATTTTGTATTTAAAACTTAACACATTAGAGTACTATGAAGTCACTGTGACTCCTTTGCATATCATTAGCATTGTAGAGATCTACTGCTGGTGTCTGGCTGATGGATTAGACACTTTTAGATCATCATTACATCTCTGCCATTGCTGGTGCTGTCTGTATCTGTAAGAGTTATCCTGGCAATAAGCATTAAGTGATATCATCACTCTTCCAGATAGTCTCTGGAGAAGCCAAGCAATGATGTCATGTCTAAGCAGTCCTTTAATCCCAGATGTATCTTTTAATGTCCTGATTTACATGAGTTTCTGCAATATTGTGAGGAATCACATTCTACGCTGAAGCCTAAAGGTTTTTTTTCTCGGGCTGTCAATTTTTCAAATTCAGCAGTAGAGGTGCTTTTCAAGAAAAACTGTATTTTTTAGATTGAAGTCTATATAACCACATACATACCATACATAGGCATGTTAGGAGTAGATTTTATAATTTGGCTAGTTTTCTTATACCCATGTCCCAGTCCTAAAAAAAGCTTAGATGAGACTAGATCAGGAAGGTTTCTTGGATTGGATTTTGTTGTGATTTGTTTGCTTGCTTGTTTATTATAACTCTTCTGTGCTAGTAGCAGCCTTAATTCAGTTGCATTTCAATTGCCAGAAATACTTCTGCTGAAATAATTGACTTTTTTTTTTAAATTCAGCACTCCAATATAAATTATATCAACAAAAGACAATGTCATTGCTATAGGCTGTGCCTATGATAGCATTAACTGCTTCAGTTGTGGCAAGATGGGTTGTACTTGCATAATGATACCAGCAAACCATTTCTGAAGCAGACCTTGCCTGAGGCACATGCTTAGCTTTACATAATGCAAATAATTTCACTGATTTCAGAAATTATTTATAAGACAAAATCTTGACCCCCTCCTTCCTCAGACTTCAGTGGAGCTAAAAGCCATCCACAAGGCATAAAACATTTTCAAACTCTGAACTCGAGCTGATAGAATCCCTGGGGCTGCAACAGAATTGATCTTTTGATATTGAAGAAGAGGTGAGACTTGTGGGTAAACCATGGAAAACTTAAGAACTGTAGATGTAACTTATTATTCATGTGAAAGAGAGAAGAGAATGAGCAGAGGCTTGCATGAAAGCAATAACATTGCCAAAGGGATAGTCTAGGAAAACCACATTTAAAGTAATATTTTGGATAAATAACTGTGGAACAAGATTGAATCTGTCAAGAGAGTTTTATCTCTGCAGATGACAGGATGCTCTGGATGGCCTATTAGCGACACTATGTGGAAACCATCTGCCAGGCTAAGGTAGAGCTTAGATACAAGATTCAAGAATCAAGAGTGAGCTCCAAGGTGAAGATGATATTCAAGTTATGGGCCGATGCAATAATGAGATGGTTCTTGTTCAGAAGTCATAAGGAAAGAAGATAATGGGCAGGAAAGTCTTTGGAAGAAAATTAAGATGTTTGCTTCAGTAATGATGCGTTTGTGGTAATTGCTAAACACACACATAAAAATATGAGAAAAGAAGCTGAGATTTCCATCTGAACAGACGGTGTGGTGTTTTGGAAGTCATCAGGCAAGCTGAAATTGTGTTTGCAAAGGAGAAGAAATGTGGAAGGGAAAGGGAAGGAACAGAAAGGACAGAGGCTAGTGGAACTACAAAACTGAGGTGTGAAGCATGAGGAGAATCCAGCAGAAGACACACTGAGGTAGCACTCGGGGAACCAGGAGGAGGATGCAGAGAATGCTGTCTCTGAAGAAGTGGAAAGAAACAGCGCAGGAGCAGGAGCATGACCAAAACTACTGAAGTGCCTGACTAAGAGGCTGTGGAGTTACTGTTAAAAGTATTTCCTATTGACTGTAAGAGCATAAACCAGATGTTTACAGACTGGCTTTTTTGGAAAGGAGTTCTAAATGATTATTGTGGTCATCTCAGAGTGGCTGATGTGTTCTGGAATGGATTTTTCAAGATGGGATGGACCAAAGCAGATTTGAAGTTTATTTGTATTGTGAAGGGAAGGGTACAAGGAGAGAAGGTTGCAGGGGAGAGATCTGAGATCAAGGAGATCACCCTTGTAAACAGAGTTGGTTACAGCAGGAGACCTTTTCATGTAGTCATCAACAAATGATCCCTTGAACAAGAAAATTATTGACCTGAACTGTGACTGAGGTCACATTGGACCAGTCATGTAACTCTGTGGTCTACAATGTACATTTATCAAGAATTTGGCCCTTTAAGTTTGACTACTTTTTGTGATGTGTTTGAGTCAATGTATGTCCAACTCTGGGTGCGTTTGAAAGTAGTTTATTCTGGCATTTGGATGGCATGGTGGACATGTGCATGAAATCCTCAGGGCTAAAGCAGGCTGAGAGCAACGTCTTCCTGATGTCATGCATCAAATATTGCATGAGACAGACTGCGCTGCTGCAAATGCCTCATGAAGCTCTTAACCATCCAGGAATTATTCCATGCTTTTCTGGTATCTGAGGCATGTGTTCGTGCCTCAGCTGAGAATGCTTGTCCTGTGCCCCAGGAGACACACGGCCCTGGTTTTTCTCAGCCAGGTTTGCACTCCCTTCTGTAGTATCACTGGTACAAGTTACTTCACTTATTTTGCTGCTGTGGTCCTTTTTAAAGTATGTTTTGAATAGATTTAACTAAAATTTTCATTGCCTCTTAATGCAGTCAGCTTGCTGTGTTCAGATGGGCCAACTGAGGCATTGCAGTGATACAGACACGGACAGAGGCTTGTTGAATGATGTGAGTGGTTTCAGCTATTTAGCACCCGTGTTTCTCTTCCTTTTTACTTTGTCCAAGTGAAAGCTGTAATGGGCTGTCCCTGAGGACAAGTCAGTAGCAAGTGTTTCCTCTCCATAAACACCTGGAAGTGCAGTAGCTGTGTTCAGCCCTTGCTGAGCTGCTCAGCGCCTGTGAGCAGGAGTGGGACTTACACTTGTGCTTCGAGTGCAGTGTACTCTGGGTAGCAGAAACCCTTATCTTGCACTCCCATATTGCTGCGTGGAACAAAGGCCAGTGTAAGAACAAGCCTGCCCCATCCCTCCATGGGTATTTTGTCTTCATTGTCTCTTCATGAGCACTAATTTGCAGTGAGACAACCCAAGGCTGACAAAAGAGAGCTTTATTGCTTTCTACTAGCTTCAAGAGAGACAAGGAGAGGCTTCTTGACACAGTTGCCATCACTGTGCAGACCTTTTGTAAGTTTTATCTTCTCTGGCTGCAGAGTTTGTGAGGTACAAATCACCTCTCCTGAAAATGCTCTGTGGTTTCCATAGGATAAAATCACTCACTTCAGGTTAGGCAATGACTCCTGATTTACAGAAGTGTCCCTGTATTCAGGTTGCTTCAGATAACTTTGAATTCTAAAAGCTGTGACAAATACCTGTATGGGCAAAGAGGCCAGCCTGAGCACTCACCTGCCCTATTTGGGGTTTGCTGCCCTCCCTTTTTTCAGTAATGGGACTGTGAATGGGGCTGCACCATGAAACTAGAGCATCAAAATGGAGAGTCAGAAACATGGCAGAAAGTGAAAGTATCTTTTGGTTTTTAAGTGACGCAGTTCCTCATGTGGTCCCACAAAACCTTTACATGTGTTTAGTTAAGGTGCTGAATTGCAGCACAGGGAAGTTAATGAAGGAGCAGGGACTTAGGGTGCCGTTAGACACAGCAGAACAACTGACAGATCGATTTCCTACAGTGCTGTTTAATTCCTCCAGGGGGTTTCTGCCAGCATCCCAAACCTTGTAAGCCACCTAATTTAGGAGTCAGTTTATTACAAATACTGAGGGATGCATTTAAAACCTAATCCCTGCACCTTTCTTGTACAGTGGCTTGAAACCCGAACTATTTTTGTAACATTATAAGGTGTTGAGTATCAGTAAATAAAATCTTTGAAAAAACCCCAACCACCCCACAGAATCCCCTGGGACCAAACTTCTGTGTTATGTGGGTGAAGCTGCAGAAGTTGACAATGTCTGTATAAATAAATGGAGGGAATTGCTTTGGAGAAAGTCTTTTTTCCTTTATGAAGGGACATCAGTCCCCCAGAAACCATTTGGTGTGGTTGTGACTCCTCTTTATTCTGCTGACAGTCTCTTGGGACTGAAGTGTATTGTTTGTTCTCCCTTTTACTATCAAGATGTGCATCACATTGATGGTTTTCAGAATGAGGGGAAAGATGGGGGAGGCAAAGAAAATGTTTTCCATGTAGGTGTCCCTATGGAAAAAAGCCATTATGTCTTTGTTCTTCAGTCTTACTTTCCACAGGCATTTTGTTTACACAGTATTTCTCAAAACATTTCTAGGTCAAATCAATCTTTTTTGTACCAGCTTTGACCTCACTCTTACTTTTTTATGTGACCAGCTGTTCTCAAGATAAGTGATACAAAAGAGGTAAGGAAAGGAGAGAAAGAGCAAAGGGAGGGAACAACAACTTTTCTGTCTTCTCTGCCTCTGTGAAATATCTATGCAGCAAATAACCTGAAGGATTGTTTTTACTTCTCCCATTAACTTAGCTGCTACCAGAGATGATGTTAGCTGACATGAATAGTCACTCATGACCACAACTAGCAATATTTATCTCCCTCCCACTGGAGGGACTTGAAGGTCCATGGCTGTGCAGCATCCTGAAGATGCTCTGTGTGGGGGACAGCCATTATATTCTTGCAGCTGGACAGGCATGGGATTATCTTGATGCTCCTTAAATGTTCCTTCTTAAATGTTCCTCGTGTGACATTGTCATCAGACACATCATGCTTCCAGTTAAAGGAATGTGTTTGGAGTGCATGGTCTCTCCAAACACATTCCTTTGTTTGCAGAACCATGTTCCCCCTCAGTCTTGTATCCCTGAGGAATGTATCTTGAAAGAAGATCTGGTTTCCTCCTACGGAAGTTTCATGCAAGTTTGGTAGAACAGTAATAATGATAATTCTTTAAGATTAGAGCCAGCCACTTATGATGAGCAGGTAAGGAGAGTGAGCATCACTGGGCATCCACAAAAGCCCAGGCACCTCCATAAAGTGTCAGTTACTCTCTGTGCATGGTGCAGTTGACCTCCAGAGAACCATGTGCTACCAAAGATCATTTCTGGTATCCAAGATATCTTACTCTATTCACAAAGTTTACGAAAAAGAAGTAGGATTATCCTGACTTTACAGATTAGATTGGAAGCGGAGTAAGTGTTAGTTAAATGTGTCAGAACCAGGGTTTGAATGATAATCATCTGAATCTCAGACTGGTGCTTTAGTCTCTAAAAAGGACTGATGTTCTGGAGAGGAAAAGCTTGCAGCAGTCAAAGTTGCAGCTTTTGGGAAGTGACTGGCCATAAAGATGAGTGTTAGCCAAATGTTTTTAATTTTTGTGTTTGTGTGAGAGAAACTGTGCATGCTAATTTGGTAAAAATTCAACTTCATAATTTAATTAGAAGTTGTTGTTGTTATCTCAAAACTTTGCAGCACTCCCACATTTCTCCTGACAGCTTGGGCTGTGTGGCACAGACAAGTTAGGATAGTTTAAATGTCAAAATATACTTTACATTCTTGTGTGTGTATATATATCAGTACATTATTGAGTAAAATAAAACTATGCAGTGTGACAGATTACATTACTCTAATTGTCATCATTCTTTAAATGAATTTGTGGCTGTCAAGAGAAATCTGCGCTTCTAGAAGCATGGGGAACCTTGGAATCATTTATGCTGAAAATAAGGCCAGGCCTTGCTCTGTGTAGCACTTTCTTGAACATTGCTGGAGGTGGCTGAGCTGATTTGAATACATTTGGTTTTGAATGCTTTCCCTTGCTTTGATAATTACATACCAGGCTGTATTCCATGCAGAACTATGACCATTTTTCTCTATTTATAATGATATTTTGCTGTTTGTGGGAATAAAGAAGTGGGAAGCTTGTATGCTGAGGGAGCTGGTTCTTCATGTGCTCCTGTTGGATGGCCTCTGCTGCTGTGATGTTTGTGGAGCAAGAAGCCAGTGCACCCCCATGAGTTGGAGAAGGTTTGTGTTCTCTTTTTAGAGGTGGGTGTGAATTTAGCAGTAGGCTGAACTGGGAATCCGTTAGCTAAATTTTGCTTAACCTGGAGAACGTGGACTAGTTTAGCAGAAGTTAAGGAAGCACTGGTTTCTCCTGGAACCTGATTGCTGGTGGACGAGAGGCTGACATGACCCAGCAATGTGCACTCGCAGCACAGAAAGCCAACAGTGTTCTGGACTGCATCAAAAGGAGTGTGGCCAGCAGATTCAGGGAGGGGATTCTGCCCCTCTGCTCTGCTCTGCTGACCCGTGTGGAGCACTGCATCCAGCTCTGGGTTCCAGCACAGGAAGGACATGGACCTCTTGGAGCAAGTCCAGATGGGACCACCAAGATGATTGGAGGGATGGAGCACCTCTCATACAAGGAAAGGCTGAGAGAATTGGAATTGTTCAGCCTGGAAAAGAGAAGGCTTTGGGGTGACCTAATTGTGGCCTTCCAGTACCTGAAGGGAGCCCACAGGAAAGATGTCGAGGGATTATTTACAGGAGCATGTAGTGGCAGGGCAGGGGGAATGGCTTCAAACTAACAAAGAGTAGGTTTAGATTAGATAGGAGGAAGGTCTCTGCTGTGAGTGAGAGTGGTGAGACACTGGAACAGGTTGCCCAGAGAAGCTGTGGATGCCCCATCCCTGTCAGTGTTCAAGACCAGTGTGGATGGAGCTCTTAGCAACATGGTCTAGTGAAAGGTGTCCCTACCTGTGGCAGGGGATTGGAACTAGGTGATCTTTAAAGTCTCTTCCAATCCAAGCCATCCTATGAGTTATGGCATTATGTGTGTGTTAGGCAGGCTGAAGTGGTGTATGCACATCACCCACGGATATACTATTACAAGGTTGCTACCAGCAGCCACTGAAGATCATGAGAAAGGAAATGAAGTAGTTAAGAGAGGCAGATTAAAACAAAGATGACTCATCTGATGCCTTAACCATAAATGTCACCAATAATTTCTAGCTAGACAGAAATCAACAACTGCTGTTTCAGTTGGCTTTCCTATTTCCTCTAAAAATATTTAATTTTGAGTTTCGTTTACTATGCAGGAGCAATCTTTTGTGTGCTGCATAGATCTAAAGCCATATATTGTCACTTAAGGGGACAGTATCCCCAGCAGGGATATTGGAGGTGCCAACCTTGACACTAAAGTGTCTGCTGTAGTTAACAAGCTCAGACTCTGGAAACCTTAAAACTATGTGCTGTGGTTGTCTGACACAGTTTGTCACACACACACAAACACACACACTTTGATTAGAAGGCATGAACTAAAACTCTGCTTTATTTGAAAGTCTGATTCCAATATATAGTATCTCTATAAAGGCCAGGGATTGGGGGAGAAGGTTGACACCTCTCCCCATCCCGTTGGTCAGGACAACTGTCCATCAGCTGTCCATATCTCTAAGACAAAGAATGTAAACTACCTTGAAAACCACAGTAACATTGGCCAGTGTTTACAGACTAGAACATGAGAAAGAACTCAAACCATGAAACTGTGAAACAGAAGAGAAGGCTGAAAAAATCAGGGTGACAGTTGTCAGCTGGATCTCTGGGTTGAGAAACATGGTTCAAATGGGTAGTTGCATGTAGGAAATTACAGACAGCAACAGGGGCTTCAGCAGCACCTCAAGTTCCACATAGACACCTAGTCTTTTTTTATATAGCAAATGTATCACATTAGTCAGGGATTGCTGTATTGGTTTCCCCAGATTCCTTTACCTGGTTAGATACTCTGTTGCTTTGAGAGAAAATCTGGAATTGAATGCCACGGATAGAATGCCCTTTCCCTGTTCTGCTTTTCTGGATGCAGATGGATGCCCTCTGTACACTCACAGCAGCAGCCAAACTGGTACATCCTTTACCACTTTCCTTCTGCCTAAAATAAAGGAGCGACTACTTCTGATTAAAATTCAGCCAGAGGCTCTAATACTGTAGTATTAATAGCAGTCCTGGCCTTGACAAAAATAGTTGTTAAATGGGAAGTAAAAAGCTTTCTATGTTTGCCAGAGCTGTAATGAAAATGGTGGGGCTGTCATAAATACGATGTTCATAGTTAAAATTATTATGGCTTAACAATTTTCTGATGCATTCCATTGGGTTGTTTCCAGCACATTCAGATCTTAGAGTTGTAAAGGCTTAATAGAATCTTGATAGTGAGTCTTGATCAGTGCCAGAGGAAAAAGTAGGCAGAGTTTATGAAATATGCTCGCATCCTTTATGCACCACCTTGACGTTGCTGCTGTGCTCATTTGTTGTCATCTTTATATGTGTCAAACTCTCAAGAAACACTTGAACCAGTTCATGGCTGTGGATTGCTAAATTCGGTTGTTGGTGTGATGCACACTATATGAGCCTAACAGTGCTCGTGGCCTGTAAATACACAGGCTGACGACTCCTCGTCCTTGATGTTCCACAGAAGTGGCTGGAACTGGGACCAGTCTACAATTCCTGAAGCTTGAGCATAATGGTGTATCACTGATGCAAGTTACTACTTTTAGGAAAAACTAGTGTTTAGAAGGAATCAAGCATGCATGAACTGTGAAGTGTGGCCAGAAGTTACATTTGACAGATCTTTGTAGATGCCAAGGAACTCAGGCAAAAATTTCAGTACCAGCCTGTGTGATAATGGTAGAAGAATAGTAGCTGAGAACATCACAAAAATATTTTATTCCGAGTGGTAAAGTGACTAATGCTGTTCATTTATGATCCACACAGTAGGGAAGTGCATTTGCCTCTTTGTAGCTCCAGTTTCAGTTTGTAGCAGGAGCTGATGGCTTCAGCTTTTATTAGTGATCAATTCTCTTTCGTATTTCTCCAGAACAGAGGCTGAACACTCCTCAATATTTTTTCACTGATTCCTAGTGGGCTTTGTAAGTGGAAGGAGATGCATGTTTGGAATTTCTTCTGCTGACCTGCAGGAATATTGCTTTCTTCTCATTTTTATGTATTCTGAGGTAAAGGGAAAAGAACTATAAATTTATCCTGAAGCCACAAACTGCACAAACCCTAGTGTGGCATTATGATCTTTGTAACTGTAGAAAGCATGTTGCTGAGTATGGAGGACACCCCAGAAGTACTGGACTGCTAATACTTGATTGAGGTTGCTTGTTTATCTCATACTAAAGAGGCCAACTAGGTCTAGAGGAGCATTCCCATTTCCAATTAGTCAGTGTACCAGGAAATACCCTGCTGTTTATCTCTGGGTATCTCAGTTGTCAGCAGAATGCAGCACAGCCATATCAGACAGCAGTGGAGAGCTTCCTGAATTCCCACCTCTTTTTTTGCAGGGTCGTGTATGAGATGAGGCTATTCAGTTGCTTAGTTAAATATATCCTGAAGTGCCTTTCTGAATCCATAGCCTTCTGTGTATATTACTTTTATGAAGAAATAATAATAATATTAGTCCTAATAAAATATTTTCTGCACTACTGTAAAAACAATGTATTTTTTGCAGAGAAGCTGTATGACTGCACAAGCCAAAGAAATTGGAAGTGTGTTTTATTGCCTGATAGCCGGTGGTTTTTCCAAAGCTTATAAGCAAGCTTGGTATATAATGCCTTTGGGATCCCTGTGTCAGTAGTAATGTTTGCTACTAACACCTTAGTCTTTGTGTTTTAGTAGCACTGGTGGTCTAAAGATTTACCGGGAGGGCTCTTATGTTTTACTCTGATACACATACAGAGACTCTCTGAGAACCAGTAAACTTGAGGGGAAAAAAAAGCAGTGGAGAGTAATTATGATATGAGCACTTTCAGAAATTGCCTCCTAAGAACACTTTGGTGCACTTGGTAAACACTTGGGAGACAAGAGCATGAACGTACTCCATGTCAGAATAAATAGCGTTTAAGCTGCTGTTCTGCTCGTTATAGTTACAGTGCGTGTCCAGGTGAGGCTGTCATGCCCTGTGGCTGTGTGGGCTGTGGGCAGTGTCGATAACCATCAGCTATTCCTTTCAATGCCTGCCTCTCCTACCAACTGCTCTTTTCCAGGCACCAGGTAGCAGCTGCCTGTCTGATCACCTGAACTGTCTTGAATCCCACCTCCAGGTGATCAGATTTCTGCAGAGTCTGCTGGGTGCTGGATATGCCTCTCAGATTTCTTTCTTGGGTAGTAAGGTTGCATTGCATGATACTGAGGAACTGGAAGGATCCAACCTATCCTCTTAGAGAGATGCCCTTTCCAGATTCGATCTATCACATAAAAGATAACCTGCTGTGATTAATCAAGGCTCGGCTGTTTCCTTTGATCTGAGCTTCAGTTATTGATCCTTGTGTCTACACTGTACATAAATCATTCAGCTTTCACAGAAAAGAACATCGTGCACCATTCTGGTGCCCTTTGGTCAAAATGGAGGGTGTTGGCTGTCCTGGTTTTTAGCAGCATAGCTGAGAACCTACAAAAAAGCAGCAGCTGTGAGCTAACACAGCAACAGCTGTCTTCAGTCTTCTAGCTTGCTCTGAAAAATCCAGGGCTCACTGGATGCTGCTGTTCTTGCTGTGCATGCTGGATATGGTTAGGGCTCCCAGATGTGTGGCAGCCTTGGGTGAATATGAAATATTCTGCTGGATTTACCTAGGGAACAGTTGAAGCATGGAAATGCTGCACTAAATCAATGGCTGATACAAATTTGAAAAATGTGTTGTTTTCTTAGTCTTCCTCTCTGGGAAGCCTGGAAGTGCTGAAAAATATTTTTGCATAGCTATTATGAAAGAAGACTTTGTCGTTAGGAAGGTAACTGCTATAAGTCACACAAGTTAAATAACATTTTAATATGCACTGTTCAAAATGGAATTATCTGAGGAAGAAGAGGGTTTTAAAATTCATTTTCTGTTGAATGATGTGTGTGTGATTCCATTTAGAAAAGTTTGAAAGCTGAACAATTGTGTTAGTGTCTTGTTATGATTATATTTGGTCTTGCATTTCCTCCCAATTTGTGTTCTAAGGAGCTAGGAGCAGTTATATGAATGTGGTAACACAGGAGATTATTATTGTTCAGTAGGTGCTATGACATTCCTTATTTTATATATATTTTTACAGAAAATGCTGACATTTTAGCTCCTGATGTGGGAACGTGAAATAAAAAGAGGGGATCAGAAAAGAAATGATAAAGAGGGGGAAAAAAACCAAGCTGTGGTCTAAGAAAGAATTTGAGGAGACTGTCTACAAGAATTTCTGAAGAAACTGTTGATGTGAGGCATTTCACATTATCTGACAAATAGCATATTAAAAAACAAAAGAAGCCAAAATTAAAGGTAAATACATGGGAAGTGGGCTGCAGTACTAAATTGAAAATGTTGGCAATTTCCGATGGTTTGACATTTGGTTGTTGCAGGGGATTTGGTGTTTTTGTTGCAAGTAGATTTAAGCTTTTCTGTTAACAGCATATACAACACCACCACACGCCCTCCAACTTCATTGATGAACAATGTTTTGTGCCCAAAATGAGTGCCTTTAATCTTTCGAGCACATTTAGTTTCAATAGCTGTACCTCTTTCTGGCAGAACGTGCAGATGTAGATTAATTAGCTGTGTTGTAAGGTCTTGAGTTCGTTCAGGAAGGCAGTTGTCAGACAGAGAAACACCAGCACAGCATCCTTTTTCAGTAGCTCACAGCAAATGCTTAGGAAATAGTAAAAGAAATAAGACATACAGGGATAATTGAGTGTTCTGATTGCTTAAAAGCCAACAAGCAAAATGACTGTGTTACTGCAAGCCCAAAGCAGAGGCTTCGAGATACTGCTTTCAGTTCTCCTCTTTGAAGCAGAATTAAGTACAAATATCACACTTGGAGCTTTTCCACATGAGCAATCTGGATTTGCATCGGTGCAGGTGGATCAGTTTGGGGCTTCTGCCTCCCAAGTGAGCCTGATTCTGTGAGCATCTCTGTGAGGTGGGCAAGACTTACCTTCTAGGCATGATGCTGTAGTGGCATGAACACAAATTAGACCTGAAATTAGCAACAGTCTTGCACTGTGATTGCAAACCTGGTTCACAGTAGCTGCATAGGTGTTTGTCTTTCTCATGCCTCTGCATTTTGGATGAATAGCAATAAAAACTATTTAGGATTGCTAGCTCTCGAGGCTGATGAAGAAGAGGAAGGAAATGTATGTTTGTGGGTGTCTTTTCAAGTTTGGTTTCTTTCTGCATGCAAGTGCAAAAGGTTTGTCAGGCACTTAGCCTGGGATCTAAACTAGAAATATGTCTCCTCTTTAGGAATCTCTTCCCTCCTTCTGCACTTGTACCAGAGCAGTGCTGCAAGGTGGCAGCAGCTATTTCAGCTGTCAGGTCATTGCTCTCACTTTCTGTTTAAGCAGAATCCACAGCCTGGCTGTACTTCTTGAAGAGTAACAGAAAGACCTGAAGATGCCTCTGAGTTTCTGTATTATAACTGCTATTTATAATAATTTGATGTTCTCCCTGAAAATTGAAACTATAAAGTTGATGAATTGGTTTCAGATTCTTTTTTCTGTTGGTCTTCAGTTGCATGGACTGTTTAACACCAATGATGGATAGTTTCATTACAGTTCTTGTCCTATAAGCATATAGGATCTTTATGAAAAAGTGATTTAGGATTTCTTCATGTTGCCTGAGAGTGTCATAAAAGATGCCTTGCATGGTGCTAATTCTCAAAAGTGAGATGAGTATTATGTTTTTTCTGGAAGAACAAAAACTTTAAAACCTGTTGGATTTTGACACCCTAAACTGCTACTTTTTAAAGGTATTTCCTCTCCATCCTCCTTTCTTATATATTAAAGCCTCTCTGGTAATTGTCATGAAGACTGCTACATTACTTTTCGTGATTTCTTTTTTGATTCTGAAAAATTGTTTCTGTGCTTCATGTAGGGTTTTTTCCTTTTTCTATTTGACCATTGAATCCGAGCCAGGCATAAAATTGAGTACAGAAGGGAAAAGCTTGTCTTTCAAAGTGGCAAATATTTAAATAACTATTTTAAACTCTTCATTTAGAAACAAACCAGCAAATGTTGAGGCCCTTACAGATGGCCTCATATTGCTACTCCCTGTTTTAGACACTCCTCTGACCATCCCTCAACATTGCTGTATGAACCAGTGAGTTCAGCTGGGAGAATGGTGAATAATTTTCTGTCTGGTGTTAGCAGTCTCCAAAGAAGCCAGGTTAAAAATTTATGGAGGTTATATTGACTGTTCACCCTCTGGGTTTCAAAAAGCTTTAAGTTTGCTGAATAAGGTATTAAAAGCAGAAGGTATTATCAGGCCGCCTTGGATTTGTATTAGTGTATGGTTTTTCCTTCCTTTTGAATTCCATTTGGTAGTATGAAAGGAGAACTTTAAATATTCAACTGAAAAGGAATGGGTTTTATACCAGTCTTTTTCACTTCCTCTTATTTGTGAGAGCCAATAATTTGAGGCACTGTCCTTGAACTGGTAATAATTTAACAGGTAGGAAATATGTACTTCCTAATTCCTAGGTGAAAAGTGGTAAAAACTGTGAAGTTACTTCCACAGGGGTTTTGTTAGCTTGACTTATTCTCTCCTGGCTTTTTGTACCTGATAGAGTTTCTGGCGCTCACTGCCAATGAAAGGGACTTCTGGAGAGTCAGCTCATTGCAGAAATAGCAGAAGGCTGTTCACTGAGAATAATCTCTCACAGAGACATTAATTCACAGCAACAGCATTTCTTCTGCTTTATTTCCCCCAGCGCTGTGTTAAAGTGGCTCAGCCTTCTGGATGTTACGAGCTTGTATTGCTCCTTTAACCTTCTCTGAGCTTTAGGTCCTTGATGTCAGATCTGGCCCACTTTAAGATATGTTTCATGTTCTTTTATAGACTCTAATTGTAGCTTTCTTGTTCCCCAAGTGGTGTCCTTCATTGCTGTTTTCCTTGCACTCTCCACATACACTTTCTCAATAGTCTCTCTGTGAGTATGAAACAGCAAAGGGTGTGTTCCCAGTACAAGGCCTTGCTTAAAAGGGACAGGTCCTTCAGAGTTGCAGAGTCAGTCTACGTGATGCTAGAGGCAGTCAGTTGTGAGTGATGTGAAATAATCCTGTAATTATTCCATTACTTTTTCATAAGTGGAGTATCTCCAGAATGCCAGCTGCCCCAGCTTCGGGTGCATCTGGTCACGAAATTTGTCTTTAAGTTACACGTGGCATTAAGGTTACTCTAACTGTATGTGTGTACTGTGGCTTCCATTGCAGCTGCCTTTTGAAGGGACCTTGCAGAGGGGTTGCTGCCCCATTAACTCATTAGGAAGCTTGGTTGATTGTGGCATTTGCTGCTTGGTGGTGACCATAACTGTCTTCCTATGAACTTGGCAGTCTCACCCTTTGCACGCCTATTTTTTATGTTGTCCTTGAAACTCCAGATGGCAAGGACCATTTTCCATGATGTGATACTGTTGATTCTTATCTCAACCTTCATGTGCTTCCCCAGGTTAAGTACTAATAATTGACTCTTGTCAGTAGGTCTGTCAGTTTTGCCTTGTTCCTCTTGTGTTTCAATCACGTATTTCTGAGAAATGCCTACAGTTATTTTTCATTGTTTAAAGCAAAATATGAGCAAGTTAATTGAGTGAGTCTGCTGGTTCTCAGGTAGTTGGACCTCTTATGTATGTCCAGCTATACGCTTGTGGACCATTTTCTGCTAAAGCAATTATGCAATGTGTTGATAATAGTTGATTATGTTAAAAAACAATTAGCAGTTGGGTTTTATTGTTATTTATACTGACAGTATTTTTTATTTCTAAAGTACACTAGTAGAATCCTGTAGGCTCAAGACAGCAGAGTTGTGAAGTTTCAGGTGGTCAGTATTCTCTGTATAATTTTGAAAAGTTAGTTCAGGTGTCTGTCTTTGATTTATTGCTAATTTTTTTAAGTAAGACAATTCCATATTTCTGAGTGTTCCATATAAAAAGCCATTTTGGTCTGTTTTGTGAATGTTTTAGGATTGCCTGATCTTGCGATTTTTCTTAAAGCACATTGTGATTTTGTTGGACATAGTAATGATTTTTATATGTGTCTACAGCCTGTCAGCTGAAGATGTGAGCATATATTTGTTAAATGCAGGCTGGGGTTGGTGGTGTACAAGACAAACCCTATAGACAGTCATTGCACTGAGCTAATCTTATCTCCCAGAGCAAAGCATTTCTGAGGAATTTCTAATTTTGACATCTAGGATCAAATGTCTGACTTCTGAGGGCTGACAATAATGCCAGAGGCTGAGCTGCTTTGTCCTGTTGCTAGCAACTGCGCCGTTAAAAACCCCACAAAATGCCAGGGAACCATGCATCTTAGCTGGTTAGCGTCAGGGTGGGTGGTGTGCAGGGGAAGGCATCAGCTTCAGCAGTCTTTATGGGGCAGAAATGCTGTGGCTGCTCAGGGGTAAAAATAGTTCTGGGTTTTCAATGGCTGCATTCCATGGCTGGAGCCTGAAATCGTGAATCAGGGCTCAGCTCTCGGTCTGTGCGAGACCAACTGCGAGAGGGTGCAGACACCCAGGAGGGAGCAGCTGGCTGAGATGAGTCCGAGCCCAGCTCCGCTGATACTCTGGGAAGGACCTGTGTTGCTTGTGCACTCCCAGCAAGGTATCGTACATTCATAGTTTGATTTCCTGTAGGAGTGTGCTTACTTGAGTGTGAATAATTAAAGATCTACTGAGCTGTGCAAAATTTGCCACTCAACCAAAGGCAACTTTTAAGTGTCTGTTCTGTGCGAGTTCAGCTTCACAGACTTGTAGCTTCACACTTTACAAGCTTCCAGAGACCTGGGATGGTATATTGTGATTGGAAGGGCGTGCTGCTCATTCCCACCTGAACACTGTTTTATGTGAGTGTTTGTCCTATATTTTTCATGGCTTTTTTGTTCGGTTATTTTTTTCAGAAATTTTCTAGCCTGGCAATTCCCGGGAATTTAGATATGTAAATAGTAGTCCTTTGAAACCCTTCTGCAAGAGTGCCTTTTAAAACTGTATGTAAAACATGGCTGCTTAACTCACAGATATCTTTATATATTTTTAAAGCTTCATGAGATCTATGCAAGTTTAAATTAAAATTTGAAATAATTCGAATGATTATTCTCAGCTGTTTAAAACATGGCATAATTTCATGAGAGAGAATTTTGTATTTACAGTCAGGACTGTGTTGAAAGTGTTACTTTAAAACTACCATACTTTTTGTGAACCAACTTTAGCTTTGAAAGGGGTAAACAAAACCCTGTTTTTGGGTTTTTGGGTTTTTTTTTGTCCCTAAGACATTTAAAAATATGTTTTGCTCCAGGCTATTGCTAGAAGGACCTTGAAAAATAGATGTTCCTGCACATTTTGGCATGCCCTGTGAGTTGAGTAGCTCTGTGATCCTCCTTGCAGAGCGAGTTGCTAGATTCCATGCTGCTGGAAGTGGTCATGCCAGCCGTGTGTGCAGATTGTCCGTTCCGTTAGCGCCCAGGGCAAAACGATGCAAATCCACACATGGCTATCTTGCAGTCGGCACAGCACTCAAGTGCATTCATCTGTTCACTTTCTGGGCCCCAGGGTGCAGCCACACACACTTGTCTGACACTCTGTGTGTCTGCTCTTGCTACCCTGCGTCCCTGGAGCAGTGGCAGGCACCTGCCTTCTGCTCTGCTGGCACTTTGCACGTGATACGGGCACCTGCAGCTGTGCTGTGCCCACGTACCGCTGGATGGGCTTCTGTTAGCTTAGTGTGGAGCTGGGGGCTGGTGGTCTTGCTTTAGCAATCCAGCAGCCAAAGCTATTGGCAACTCATGGTTTTAATTTCTAGTGTGGTGGCACAGCTTTTTTCCCTGAACGTTGCTGATATTCAGAGTGGAGGATGCTGTTTTCTCATGCACTCCCACACTGTGAGGCTGATCTGTAACATAACCAAAGTGAATTTGGCAAATCTCACTTGAAATAACAACTTTGGAAAGTGAGAAGCATATTGCTCTAAGATCAGGAGTAAAACTGAGTAAGTCAAAGTAGCTCCATGCTGTAAGCTAAGTTAATGAGGTGTTAAGTTCAGTTATAGGATGATTAGCAAACATAAGGTGTTTAAAAATCTATCTTGTTTTATTTTCCTTAACACGTCTTAGTGTGGAAAGCACTGGGCTTGGGTGCAGGACCTCAATTCTGTTGCAGACTTGCTGATGGAATTCAGTCACCTAATCTTGCTTTTCAGTTCCCAGTCTGTATAATGAGGATGAATTTATAATAGAGGTATCATAGGAATAAAATCTATTTATCACAAATGTAAATCTTAATGCCATCTTTGCCCCTTCAGAGCTGCCCAAATGAATGGCCAGTGCATCACTGTTGGGAGGCCCATTCCACTCCTGAAACAGTTCTGTGTTCTTGTCAATAAAGCCCTTTTGAGGAGGATGAATAGGGACTGTGGATGGTTAAAATCATATTCCAAGAGTTATATAAAGTCTGAGGACACGAACAAATGCTTTAGTCCTGTCTACTCATGTTCTGTGTGCTGGCCTCACTGTCTGCTCCCCTTTTGGGAGGTTCAGTAAGAGTTAGAAATATGTTGCAGGGCCTAGGTTAGCCATCAGCACTGCACAAAAATAGCTGAATGGGCCTTTTAAAGAAGTGACACAGCAAAATTGTTGGTAAAAGTGTATCAATAGCAGAACTGCCCCAAATAACAATGAGAAAGTATCTTCTAACTGCAGCACTTTATTTAATGCCTTTTTTTGCCTACTGTGGATAAAGCAGTGAGAGGTATCTCAAATATTCAGTCAATGGTCCCAGATATTATGTGCTCTTTGTGCTAGGAATTACAACACTTCCAACTATTTGCCAGAGTTGTTGGATAAGGTGAATAACGGAAGATTTGGATGTTTGCCCAAGCTATCTGGGTTTAATTATTCCGTGAAACCTCATTAGAGATGAGCTGCACCTGTGATATTAAGAAGGAACTATTTTGAACGTAGTTCAGACCTTGATTCATAGCTCAATCTAAAAAATACTCTTTTAGAATTTGAAAGTTTTTTTTTTGAAAGCTAGTGTTCAGTCCTGATCTCTTCTTTTGAGGGGGCAGAAAAAAGAGTGAAGATTCATTTGGTAACCAAAATGATGTTGACAAACTGGAGATACAGCCTGAAATAAATGGATAAATGCAATGCATTTCACTTCAAAAATTATCTACTGCACAAATACAAATAGGCCTACAAAGAGAAGACCTCGGGTTTATTGTGGTCCACAAGGTGAATTAAGTCCCAAATGCTGTGTTGCTTCAAAAGGCAAAGCCATCTTGCAATGCAAAACCCAAACATACCACTTGTGAAACCTGTGAAATGATCTATCTCCTTTACACTAAATATAGTCTTAGCTGGGGTATAGTTCAGATTTTGGGAGCTACAGTTGAATGATGGGGATCAACTGGACAATTTGATCTGAGTGCAGTGGGAATGATCGAGATCAAAATAAAATCTCAGGTGAAGATTTTGTGGATTGGATTTTTTTGATTAAAAAGAGATGGGTAAGGATATTTAACAACATTTTGCAAATGCGTAAATGGCTGCTTGAAAGAAGCAGGGAATAGCTCTTCTCTGTTGGTGTAGAGTAAGAAGTAATAGGCTTCAGTCACAGAAGATTGAGGTCGTAGGAGAAGGGAACACAGGTGACCTCTCCCCTGATCAGTAACAGCCATGTTAATTACCCAATACAGCCTCACTCCTGATGAGTAACAGCTACATCCAATAAGGATGAGTGAGATAAAAGAGGAGGTGAGCTGGTAAGGGGAGGATCATCATGGAGGAGGAACCTTGAGGAGCATGAGTGAGAGAATCATGAAGCAGGATCCCGTGGAGAGAGAATCACTGCTGTAAGGTCAGTCTGGGTCTGCAGTGAGAGCCTGCTGTTGGAACCTGCAGTCACAGTCTAGCTGGGTAAAAGCCTGCATTCAGAGTCTGCAAACTAATACCTGCAGTCAGAGTTTAGCAGGAAAGAGCCAGCAGTCAGAAGCTGCAAGGGCAACCTACAGTAGGAGCTTGCTGTAGGCAGAGCCAGGGAACAGTTGGAGTTACGATGACTAAGCTGTGAAGAGGAATAAACCAGGACCCTTTTAATGCTGTGTTTAACAAGAAGTCTGTTCCTCGGCTCATTTTTTACACTCTAATAAGAGGGCTGCTGCAACAGAGATTTGTTAAATGATGAAGTTTTTGTCTGGGGTGATGTAGGTATGACCTGTTCTGCTGTCATCTGTGTGGTTTTTTCAAGTCTCTCCCAGTTCTATGATTCTATAATCCTGCATGATTATATGCTTTGAGTTGGAAACTAATGTCCCTAATCCTCTCCAGGAGACACTGAGCTCAGTGTCTCCCAGGGAACCTGTTCTTGCAACTGTGGCTGATGCTATTATAGATAAGAGGAGCTGGGCAGAGGGAAGGGTTGGGTGCACATGAAGCCTTTTGGCACTCACAGACGACACGGAGATGTGAGTCAGGAACATTTGGTATCCTCAGTTTCTCACAGTACAAAAGCTGTAGGACATCCACTTGAACTGCCAGGTGGTAAATGCAGAACAGGTAAGGACTTTCTTGCACGGTGTTTGGTTCACCTGAGGAACTTACTGCTGTTGGATGTGTTGGGTTCCAAAAGCAATTAGACAATATTATTCTAGCAGATCTGTCAAAAGCATTTAACATAAATATACCAGTTCTAGCTTGAGAATTTCTCAAGACACATGTTGCTGGAGGCTGGATACCATGGAGGCTATTTCTAAGTTTGTGCCCTGTTCTTATACTCTTGGCACTTGCAAGTGATATCTGTCAGAGTTTGAAGGGAGAGCTGGGTTCAAAATTTATTGAAGGAGGGTTTTCTCTTTCTCCAGTCTGTAGTGCACAGGCTGTGGTGGCCTCCACATGCCTGATAATCAGCACATTTAAAATAGCCTTTTGCCTGTCAGGATTTGAGAAGAGCCCTGACCGGGACAACTTCTGTTTCCATCTGAGAATTATTCTGTCAGCACTCCCACTTCAGTCTGAGAAATTCAGTGTAGCAGCTGAGAGGGTGTGGGAAGAGGCAGCAAAAATTCATTCCCACTCACTGGGTATCCTCATGTCTTTGCTGGGAATTTCAGGGCATTTGCTTCCTAGGTTATTTCCAGCCAGAACTGTGCTGTGAAGTATCAAATCTTTGCTTGTACAGATAACTTAGGAAAGCCCATCATGAGAGACATTTCTGAGTCCAAAGCTTGGCATGGCTTACAGGAAGAACTGCAAATAGCCATGAGGCATGTGAGCAAGGTCAGATAAGAACTGCATAAATGCTACGTGTCAATTTTTTTCACTCACAAAATTGCCTTGTCTTTAGCAGGATGATACTATAAATGATCCTTAAATAATTTCACGGAATCATTAGGGTTGGAAGGGACCTCTGGAGATCACCCAGTCCAACCCTCCTGCCAAGACAGTGTCCCCCACAGCAGGTGACACAGGAATTTTCCAGGTGGATTTTTAATATCTCCATTAAGGGAGACTGCACAACTGCCCTGGACAGCCTGTTCCAGTGCTCTGCCACCCTGAGTGTAAAGATGTTCTTCCTCATGTTGAGGTGGAACTTCTCATGTTTTAGTTTATGGCCATTGCTCCTTATCCTGTTGCTGGGCAGCCCCAAAAAGAGTCTGGCACCATCCACTTGGTGCCTGCCTTCGAGATATTTATATGCATTAATGAGGTCTCCTCTCAATCTTCTCTAAACAGGCCCAGCTCCCTCAGTGTTTTCTCATAACAGAGGTGTTTGATACTCCCAATTTCTGTAGCTGCTGTGCTACCATTCTGTTAGGATTATGTGTTGTGAGGACATGGCTCTGTGGGATTGATATGCTGGGAAGGTGGCATGCAAGCAGCAGACTCTCTGTGGTTTTCTGCCTTTCCTCTGTCTATGCTAAAGCCACTGTGTTGACGGGAATAAGCAATGAATTTTACCTGTGGGGCAAACAATTCAGTGTGTTGACTGAAGAATATTGAGTAATGTGGCAGAGGCTGTCTGATAAAAGAATGCAAGCATAACGAGAGCTAAGCCCCTCTGGTCGTGTTGAGCTTGTTACAGAATAGGGTCTGATGGGTTAACCTGCTGGAGCACGTGGCTAGAGGGAGTGTTCCTGACAGACAGTGTGCAGATTGATAACAAAATGGAAACCGGGCAGGATAATGTCCACATAATGGTCCTTAGACCAACAAAATCTATCTTCTAGACTGTCTTCTAGTTCTAGAGCCCAATGCCTTGATGAGTGAGCAAAAAAGACTGATGTTGACATTTGGAAAGGTGTTGTGCTATCTCGCTCTTTTATTAGTAGACTAAAAATACCTTTATTTAGTTTTAGGTCTGGAACAAGGCTATAGGAGGTAAGAGTCCTTGGAAGGTTGGCTGCATTGTAGGGCAGTTGTACTTGGCCTGGAGTAATGGTTGGAAATCATTATTTCAAGCAGAAAAATTGTATACTTGCCAAACCCTCAAAAAGTTGTTAAAGCTGAGGTATCATCATGATCCTCTGCTCTGTTTTGCTAATGCCAAAGACAAAGCAAAAACATCCCAAGCATCTCTTGTAGATACCCATAATCTAAAGACCCTGAAGAAAGATTCCTCAAATTAAGACTGAAAAAAGAAAGGAGGACTTTAACATTTCTTCAGTAGATTTCACAGCAGCTGGATCCCAAAGAATTTTTTAAGTATTTTGAAATAAAAAGATCTAACATTTTCAAAAGGGCTGTACTTGGTAGATATGACAAAAATTACTAAAGCCTTGACTCAACAAATATGGTTATTGTCTAATACTGCACGGAGTAGAGGGCTCTCATTTAGTGGTTGATTTCTTTCATACTGCAGAAGTAAATTTGAAATCCTATTTAGTATAAGCATGAATGTCCTTATGAGCCACATAGAGCTCCAGTCCTAGTGTACATCCTGCAGAAGATTTGGAAAGGAAGGCCCTTGGATGTGATCAGGTAGTGTAACTGCAGCCAGAACCGATGAAGCCAGAAGAGAAATTTTTATCCTTTGCAGATCTTAGAGCAGCCTGTGAACTAATTTAAATTAATGCTCTTGGAATTAGTAACTGTAATGGATCTCATCACAGACTAATTGACTCAACACACCTGAACAGCATAACCTCCTGTACCTGACCTGGCTCTCCTTGCCCTTTTCCTGCCCTTAGCAATATATGTCCATTTTGGACCATCTGTACCAGAATGATGCTGCCTGGAACAGAAAATGCCAGATGATGAAAAATCACTAATTTGTTTTGATAGCAGCTTTGCACTTGTTTTGTGTATTCTGAACAGCTGTAAGAGTCAGATGAGGAACTGAGTAACCGACCTCTTGGTATTCCCATGTTCCCACCTTAAAAAAAATCCCCCTAATGGTTAACAACAATAATAATAGTAATAATAATAGCATTTTTGTGCAGACCATTTAGGTCCCTTTATGGTTCTTGCGGAAGTGGCCAATATGCTCTCAGGGTTTGCAGTATAAATTGCATGTTGGATCCACCTTGTAATGAATATTCTAGGGTCTGTTCTACAGTCCAAAATGGAATGGGAGATTTTTCTGCTGGATCTCATACTTGGTGCACACTAATTCCTTCTGAATTTTCATCAGCTTTGCAGAAATGGAATTTCCCTGTAGGAGAATTTGCCTTCCTGATATAGAGCTAATAACATGAATGTGTATGTTTTTCCATTAGAAAAGGCTGGTAGGCACAGAGCAGAACACGGCTGTAAGGATACTCAAGTTCTTACTATGAACTACATGTCAGGTTCTTTCTTCTTTGGGGTTTTTTCCTAGAGCTGTGTTTAATTTTATGTTTTAAATACACCAAATTTCCACTCAGAATGATGCACAGCTTCTCTCAGGGGAACATAAAGAACCTCTTCCTTATGTTCTTGTTTTACTACTGGGATTTCTGCAAAGTTTGTTTGAAGTTGTTTGTCCCCCAAAGCTATTACATTGATGCCTTTGCCAAAGCTAAAATCATTGGTCAGATGAGGGGAAAAATACATATTTGTACAGTGATGTATCTGCTTCATAGAGAAATGCCTTTTAGATCATCCTGTACATCTGTATCCTTAGCAGCAGGTGCCACTGCCAGACAATTCTTCAAAGTTAATGTGATTGCTGGGAAATGCTCAAGTCTTCCTTTTTTATTACTGTGGGAGGTGATGTCAAGAGCTGTGTTCTCTGTGGGAGGGAGAAGAGGCTATTGACAAACAGGCTGGAAAGGTGGACTTCTCAGCTCGCCTTTGTGGAGTATTTAGTGTAAGAAAGCAGGAGTGTCCTCTCTGTGGCTTGTGATGCAGAGTGACTGTGGGATCAGGAGATTGGAGTACAAGTTCAGTGTGAAGGGGGCATCTGGCAGGTGATATGGAATACACTTTCAGGAAGGACAGGGTTGAGAAGGAAATATGGATTTTTTCCAGTTGAAATGCTGCCAATTTAGTTATGCCATGAGCAGAGGCTGGACGTTTGCAGCCTTCCCTTGGCAGGCAGCTTTGAAAGCAGAGCACACTGCTTCACAGATTGTGCTGGGCAGCTGTATCAGCCCACCCCACCAAGTTTTTGGCTTTCCTACCTGTAGCTGCTGCTGCCTACTAACTGGTAGGCAGCAAGATGAGCTGAGATTTGGTGTGTCTGAACTTTTACCCCATGCTTACAAGCCTAGTCTGGAGTCCAGTGGAAATCGTGCGTTTGTCTATTTGTAGCTGGGTAGGAAGGAGCCCGGTTTGGGAGGAGGGAGCCTGGAGCTGCAGTAAGCCAACTCCAGGAGCACATGTGCTAGTGCTAAAATGACAGATGACTAAGAAAGGATGCTGTATGACACAAGAAGATGGAAACATTAGCACAGAGCTGATTTACAGGAAAAGAAAATAGTACAACACCGACAATAATAGAATTAATGACAACAAATTGCTAGGAATAGATATGATCAGCAGGCATGGAAATGAGGAATGACCAAGCATGTATGAATGTAGGCATGCAATACACAGTCAGTCCCTTTGATCAGAAGTGTACAATGCTCAAAACCAGGAGAGATCCTAATGCTAAGGAGGACACAGGTTTAGGAGCTGGGAGGTTGTATCCTTCCCTCTCGCCATGGAGCCACACACCTAAGAAGCCTTTCCCACCTGTGGTGGAAAGGACAGCTGAGGTGCGGTTTCCATGCATGCACACTTCTATGCACAGAAAACAACAGCAGTGAAACATCCAAGAAGCTGAGTGTGAGCTAACACACATGGTGGCAGAATAGCAATGCTTGGTAGCTCGGAGGATGCCAAGCAGAGAGCAACTCAAACTGAATCGTAGGACAAAAGTGACCATGGAATGGTGAGATCTCAGAAGCATTCATGGGACAAAAAGTGTGTTTACAGTGATACAAGTGAAAACCCCAGGACTTGCAGTATGATGGGATTAATAAAACACACAACTAATAGATTGGGCTTCATGGAAAATATGTAAGCAGTATCACCTTGCAATTCTGCCATACTCTCTGTGCGAGGCCACAACTGAGTTAGGAAACAAATTAGTCTCAGGGCATCAGATTTAAATCCTATAACCCATTTTAGTTGCTGTTCATAACCAAACTTTTTCTAAATTCTATGGTAATGCCAGTGCAATGTTCTTTCCTGTGTCCTTTGTATAACCTTTCCTGGTCCTATTTGAAACTGGGAAGTGTGTGTAATAGCTATGGAAATTGATTTTTCTTTTCATACCCTAAAGGGCTATCAAGACAGTAACTTGGATTTATGAAACAAAGATTTGAATTCTAATTGTTCAATATTTTAGAAAACTTGTGTTCTCCTTTTTGTGGCCAGGTCCTGGCTGTGTTTGAAGCAGAGAATCCTCTATAGAATAAACCTCGACTTCCTCATTTCTTTGTGATTTTAAGTAGATTGGAGGTGCTTAATAATATCTGTTGATTTGTCAGGTGTAAGTTTTGTTTTCTGAAATGGTCTATAGCTGGGATTTTGGCCCCAGGAGTCCAAACTCAAAATTTTGTTTTACATAAAGGACATAAGTGAGAGAGCACTTTTTTGTTTTGTCTTTTGGAGGGGTTTTTTTGTGAAGGACCAAGAAGTGACAAATCATGATTTGCTGAAAGTGGAGCGTTATTTATGAAGGCTGCTTAGAGCTTCAAATGTTAGTCTTGTATTGAGGAGCATTTGTTTGTACATTTATATACCGTTTCTCCCCCATGTTCTATTAATGACTGGGTTGAACTTAAAAAAGACCAATGTCTTAATACCTTTTCACAAGTATCAAATGTTAGGGCTGTCTCATTAAAGCAAGTAACAGCATTCTTAATGGTAAATTCATCCACAAAGTAGGACAGGTTTTATCCATCCACTGGTAGAATCTGACCTTTAAAGAAGTTAATCTTTTCAAGTGTTTTATATGCCACAAATTATTGATGAGTTTCTCATTGTGTTTCATTTTTTTTCCTACATTAGATTGCATGGGAATACTGACAGAGTTTGGAGAGCTTTTCGTTCTAAATGGAATCTTATGGCCAAATAATGTAGCATAAACAATTTGGAATGCAGGAAGCAAAGTAGGGTTAGGAGATGTAAATTCAGTTCCCTGGCATGATTTAAATAAACAACTCAATCAACAGAAGCCCCATAATCTAGTTCACATGAGCATATGTTTGGCAGGATGCAGCATGGTGGGTTTGCAGTCTCTGCTTATCACGGAACCAGGACTGTATGCATCACTGCCACATGCTTCTCTTTTCCCTTCATCGCAGGGAAACTAATCCTGTCAGGAAAAGAAAGTGGGAGGAGGAAATGTATCATTCCAACAAAAGCTGGATACAATCCTTTGCTCCCTGTTAACGGAGGCTGGGAGATGCCTTATATCTTACAGCCAGCCTATTGCAGACTGGAATTTCAGTGTCTGGTCTGACTTTTAGTGTAGATTTCTTTTTTTATGTGCATGAATTATAAAGTTATTTTCTTCAACAGACCCAGAGACTAAAAAGTTTGGTACTGCAAACTTGGTTTGGTTTGTGTGGCCTATGTAAGTGGCTCATTAACTGTACTACTGTAATTTCTATTTTATCATAAGTAAAGAACAAGAGAGACATGTTGGCACCAGACTCGTCCTATAAAATTTACTTTAAGATTCCTAAAAGTACTATTAGCTTTGGAAGCATTTCTCTTTTCTTGCAAGGGAAGAAAATCTCCTTTTTAATTAAAGTTCGAACCCTGGTGGTAGTATGATGAATATTAATATAAATAGGTTGTCAGTTGTCATGCAATAGTCTATCCTGTTAACCTCCTGGGACTGAATGTCAGTCCTTACTATGTGACCTGTAAAAACCCCAGGAATTCCCATGAAGTGTTACAGTAGCTTTTGATGCAGAAGTTTTCCAGGCAGGATAACCTGCGGAGAGTCTGAGGTCTGAGCAACTCTGAGAATGGTGAGGTGATCTAAATACAGGATGGACAAGCAGAATGAGTTTTAATTTATGAAGGAAACATAAGTGAGTTTTTCTGCTGCTGCAGTTAGGGACCGAGTTGCACAGAAATTGTGGGTAGGAAAATCATCATAACAAAATACAGTGGGAGGTCTCCTGGAAGGCCACAGTAGAATTTATTTCAAAAAAATCTTCAAATAAGCTGATTTTATCTGCAGATCTAATTTTGTTATAGATTCTGTTCATCTTCATACTTGTACAGACATACCCATGTGTCCCCAGAGCTGTAGGAGAGGGGATTTGGCAAGGATCAGTTGTATGTGATGCAGCGGACAAAGGATGCCAGATGTTAAAGTTTCTGGGGTTCTTCCTGATGCAACAAGCATGTTTTTGGACAGATCTTTTGTGCCCTTTGGGATTCAGCAGCAGTTGCAGAGCTGTGCTTTCCTGCAGATCCTTGCTTACCTCATCTTCCATAAATCCTAGGCCATGTTATTGCCCATTACTTGTTTTGCTCATGGTTAAGGAAGATAGGAATGATGTGTGTGACACTGCCACAACCTTGGTGTGGTCTTCATTAGCAATACAGGCACTTTTTAACGCTCTGTCCTTTTTCTTCTGGTGCTTATACGTGCATATTTCTGTTCAGACTGCATTTACACTGGTATTCATATTTCTGTAACTAATCTTTCCAGGCGGAATTTTTAAAGGCACCCGTTGTTATTGAAATTCTTTTTGCATTAAAGTAAGCAGTAAAATTTTTGTGGATGTCAAAGAGAGACAGTAATTTCTGTCCGAGCTCAGTACTTTGGAAAATAAAGTCCTTAGAAATGCAGTTGTATAATACCACCTCTCCCTGAGTGGGGAAGGCATCCCCAGTGTCAAGCGTGCACTAGATAGACTATTAAGACCCTGCTGTAGTTCTAAAAATGCATCTTGCATGAGCACAGAGAAGCTGTTGGGCTTTTGCCTGAAACTAAAAATATGGTCTTGTGTGACAGGTTCCATGTGGGATCCGCTTTAAAGTTTTTGTCATGTGAGAACAACTTACTTTCTTCAGGCTTAGCAGAAAGATTTGAACCTTCAGAAAAGTGAACTTTCCTTTGTGGTTTCTGTGCTGTCAGGGCTCAGCACTGAACAGCTTATTCATGCACATTGTTGTGCGTGGTTGCTCCCTCTTGGCCACCTGTAGGTTTAGTACCCCTTGGCTAACCCCGGGAGGTGGCCTTGCTTGTCTAAGGATCCAGAGAACAGCTGGAAGAGGGAGTACTTCCCAGGACAGCTATACCAGGAAGAGCTGCTCACATAACTCAAGGAGAAGTCAGTTTTTCCAAGAAATAATCCAGTGATTCTCTCATGCCTGCAGAAAAGAGGCACCAACCTTGGGATTCTAGGAGATTTTCTGTACCACCCCTCTCTTCCCCCCCAGTTTAGTGTCTCTTGTGATGAATTAGCATTATGAATAGGAAGTTTATCTGCACAGTATAGTTAGCACTCTTCTGGGAAGAGTCCCTGGTGGTTGTATTGCGTTACTACTCCAGCTTTGGCACGGCATATGTGAGTTTCATGCACCGGTGGCTCTTGTCACAAGAGTGCCTGGTTATGGAAGCTGTCAAATGGGTCTACCTGCAGTGATTTGAATGCTTGATTAAAACTTGATTTGATTCCCCCATTTGAACTATCAGTAAAGTCCAAAACACTCCAGTGGAATGAGACAAGTGGAAATGGGGAGGGAGAAGTGGGGAATGAGGGTAGGACTGGAAAGCAGATGCTAAAATGTTCTGCAATCACTTAGAATTATGATTTAAAATTAAGTATAATTTCCAAGCTAAAACTCTCAACCTATATGCTGTGGGTGGGTATAAAGAATGCTGCCTTTTAATAGTTGGCAGTGGGGTTTGCCTGAGAAGAGGGTATAGAAAGCAAGTTGGTTTTGCATGCAAGCGTTGATGAGGTCTCTGTAGCAAAACTACCATGGATTAAAGGAATATTAAGGGAGATACCAACTTTGAGCTGGGTGCTGCGCTAGACTCCCTGATTTGGCGGAACAGGAGTATGATTCCCTTTTCCCCACAAGCTGAAGAAGATGTCTAAGGTTGTGAAAAAATGAGTGGAAAAGAAGTCAGAATTGTTAGGAGTGTTAGAGGAAAATTTTCTGCTCTTTTGCACAATGTCCTTGAATATATAACCCAATCTGGAAAGTGTCAACTGCCTGAGAAACAGCAGGTTTCCTAAGTAGTGAGGAACAGTCTGGGCCTTAGCCTGTGGAAACATGGGTGTGGGGACTCTGGCAAGTTCTAGTGTGTCATTCTTCCTTCAGAGCCCACAGAGCAGGTATCCATGAGCTCTTGTGTGAAATTTCAAGCATTGTTTGTTATGTACTTGCAACTGTCTGGCTTTTTCACCCTCCTGCATTCTCTCCAGATGTTTTTCTCAGTGCAGCCCCAAAGGAGGACACCATGAGAATATCACACAGCAGTAGTTGAATAAACCTCTTTGGAGTGGTGAATGCAGTGAAATCTTACGACATGGCTAGTGGTGAGCTTGCAGCGTCATGGCCAAGCCATTGCGCTGTCAGCTCTTGAGGAGTCCTGGGAGCAATCCTGGTAACTCTAGTTCATCAGGTCTCCTATGGAATTGGACCCAACTTGGTCTGCCCTCCTTGCAGGAACTGGAAAATCGCAGTCAGCAGTACCAAGGAGCTCTGGTTTCCTTGGGAGCTTCATGCTGCCTTATTTACAGCACGGGATGGCTGCTTGGAGCAGCAGGGTAGGCAGAGCATGGTGCCAGGTCAGCCGGTGCCTTGTACCTCAAAGTTGCCAGCACTCGGGAGCTGATGGCAGAGACAAGCCAAAAAGATATTTTCTTAACTCCTGCTGTGCCCCTCCTGCATCCTGCTCCACGTCCATCAAGTGGTGAAGGTAGCAGATGGGCTGCCCCAAGGTGACACACGCTTACCTGGGAAGAGAGAGCAGCTCCTGTAGCACGTCCCTGGTGTAAGTGCTGCTGCTGGCAGGCACGCAGCCCTGTTGCTTGGCAGCAGGCCTCGGAGAGAAGATTACTTTGTCCTTGTTCTTAGTCAAGTTTGCCAGGTTCCCTTCTGATTGCCAGGCTGGTAATGCATGGGGGAGATAACCCTGGTTCAGTGAGCAGCAATTCAGTCTGTCATCAAACAGAAAATACTCGGGCAGAATCAACAGAGCCATGTGCTAAGCTAATTTGGTATCAGCCTTGTGGGTGTGGTTCTTTGGTACAAGTATTTTTGTGTTTGTCTTTACAGAGAGGACTGAAATTTCCCATCAGAATCTCCCTCTGTCCCTCACAGGCTTGTTCACAACTTGCACAGTCCCTCTTCGTTCTCCTCATGTGCAAACTAAGTTGCTGCCTCTCATCTCTCTCTCCAACAGCAGCATGTTTGTTCCCTTTTCCCCAGTACTTCCATCGCCAGTTCTGCAGACCAGGAGAACTTCTTTTTGCCCTCACTCTCTGTGGCTCACTGAATTTCCTAGACACTTCAGGTAGTCTGGCCAGTCTGGTCCTGTCTCTCCCAACCCCTGACCTCCCCCAGCAGAAGGAGACATGTCTTTTTGTTTTCTGGCCATCTTAAGAGAAATTCCAAACTTTTCTCCAGAGTTTCAGTTTAATAAATGAGTTAGCTGGTTTGATGTTATGAGGAAGTCACTCTGTCCTTGCCCTCTGCTGTAGGTATAAAGCAGCAGATGAAGGGATAAAATTGGATGTGGAGGAATGTCGAGGGGTTCTGATGGCTGCATGGGGTATGATGGACAGCAGCAGGGTTCAACAAGGAGAGGGGTTTATAGCACCACAGCTGCTGGCTGCATCTTCCTGACGCTCAGACCTGGGTGAAAATCTCTCTGTGCACTCTAAAGTCCGGCTGTTGCTGAACTTCGTGAGGACATCATGTTCACTGACACTGTATTTATGTGCATGTACCAGTCATATAGAGGGCATGAAATGGCTAATTGATCAAAGCAGATCTTGGTTCTCTATTTCTTTGTGCTTTGGCCGCCTAATAGTGGGATTGTTTTGTTGCTGTTGTGTTTTTCTGTACCAGTTTGTGGCTGAGCTATGATTTCCTTGTCTCTGGGAGAAGAATCCTCAGGTGTGCAAAGGCCAGGATTTTCACTCAAAAATTCATGTAGGAGACACTAACCCAAGAACAGGGCAAGGGTCACTGGCAGTTGCTGTTCTCCTTGTTAAAATCTGCTCTGGCAAATAATTTTCTAATCTGGCACAAAACCAAATGTGTACAACCAGCCAGATTTCTTGTATAAGGCACTGGGTCCATTTGGCATATTTTCATATATGACACTAATGGTAACTGCTCAGAGCTATGCTGGATGGCCTGTGCAATATGCTGTTCTGTTTCACTGCAGCTGGCACTGAGGTAGTTCTAATGCTGTCCACTTGGTCAGTGTCCGGCTAAAATATCCCAGACTGCTGGGGTTCTTAGCATTGAAAAATGAGGCATTTTCACCTTTGTGAAAGACGGTTTGCTTTCTCCTTTAGTAACTTGCTGCTGTCTGCTCTTCTGTACAGCCGCTGCGTACTTGCTATCTCTGTTCAGCTCATCCAGGGTGACATTGTCCAATTGTTTTAACAATGACCTTAATCTATTTGTGCAGTTCAAAGTTAAGGTTGTGTGGCCAGAGATGGAAATGCATGGGCTTAGGCAGCTTGTAATGAAATACAGTCTCTTTCACTTCAGCTGCTTTGAAGCCACTGCAAATCAGTTGTTGGATTTGATGTGTCTTCGAGGATGTGAAATGAATTTAGTGGCTTCCAGCTGGTTGTAGTGAATCAGGCGTTCACCTCATGAAATGCTCCAATATAATCAAGCTTTGTGTATGGCAGCTTTAGCAGGTATGCCAGTGGCTATATCAAACTGGATGAAGCTTGCTCTACTGACATGGATTTTTATAAACCAAGTTGTAGGCAATTTAACAGACAGATCATTGAGTAGGAGCTTCCTTCTGTGGTTGCCTGTACTTGCACATGTTGCAGACACAGAGGATAGCAGGGCTTTGAGTAAATGGCACTACAGTGCCGAGTTAGGTGGCAGGATCAATGATTTCCTGTTAGCTGGGATCTCTCGGCACTGCTGGCATGGAGGAACTGCTTCAGTACATTGTTAAAGTCGGGGCTATCAATATATTGCCTTTCAAGAGCAATAGATCCAAAGCAGCTGCACAGAGGAGCAAGATAACAAGTTGCTGGAGAGAAACCAAACTGTTTCTGATGAATTTGAAAAGACTGGATTTGTCCTTGACAAGGAATGGGAGCATGCTGTCTGGCCACAGCACCTTCCCAGTAAGATTTGTTCTCCCTGGGAACCCTGGCTTGGGGAAATGGCTGCAAACCCTCTCTTGATGCCACACAGAGAAATGTCTGTTGTGAGAAAAATGCTGGTGCAAAGCACGCTGCCTATGCTATATGGATTTTCAGATCAAGTCGCTCTAACATGTAGCCAGATGCATTGTACTTTGGAACATGCTTTTGTGCAGATCCCAGGACTCTGGCTTTTTAGTGGAAGTAGCTATGCACCAAGTATTAGCACCAGAAAGCCCTTGTCATCGGCAGCATGTGCACAGTATTTCACCCTTGCCTGGCAGATCTGCTTCTTTACTTAGTGGCAGAAGTCAGAAATAGCACCATATTAATTTCCTTTTGTCGTTTGGGGCATGAATTCTGTGTGACTCTGTAAACTAATATGCAGCTCATCATCTATTTCCAGAAGTCACGCATTTCCCTTGGTTTACGTTCTTTAATCAGTGAGGATGCAGTAGATGCATAGGCTGTGAACAAGATCTTTATTGCAATCACTGCAAATTCAGCTTTCAGTGCAATTATGAGTACACAGGTATGTTAAAACGCCTTCTGCTTGTTACAGTGCTAGTCTTTGCTTAGGCTGTTTTCTGTTATTCTCTGCTCACGAAAGCATTTCCTGCTAGCAATTCCTGCTAGTCACAAGAAACATAGCTGTATAAATTCTTCTCCTTCCATTGCTGGGAGCCTAAGCCAAATGAAGAGGGATATTCAAGTGTCTGCAGATTGTGAATTGAGCATCGTGTGGTGGAAGCGATTCCTGTGTTACTCAAACTCCACTAAAAATAAGGAGTTTTTTATCTACTATGGAGCTTTTCAGTATCAGTGTAGAGGACAGAACCCAGTCATATAGGAGATATCAGTATGCATTGGATGAAATACAAATGCAACTTTAGCAAGCTGAAAAGGTAAGCTGGTCTTGAACTGTCTTCAGTCTGGGTCCCTTGTGGATTGAGACTAATAACAAAAATATGAACAACAAAATGTGTGTTGACCAAATGAATAAGAAATGCTTCTGGGATACAGGGACTCATTCCATTCAAATCTTTCTCACCGCTCTGCTGAGTAATCTTTCCTTATTTCCGCTTCAGTGCCTTTATCTATCAGATAGCAATAACAATAATAAACTCTGTTTTAAAGCTTAATGGGGTATACCAATGAGGGACATGCAGAGGATCTGTACATGGTTGGTTTTGGTTTTTTTTGTTTTTTTTTTTCCTTCACCACAGGCCAGGAGTGAGGGAAGGGAAGGCATGGTTGCTACCTGAAAGATGAGCATCAACGACTTCAAATGTCTTCTAAAGCATTTTAGAGCTGCCCTGCCCATGACACTTTCTTGAGGATTTCAGGTTGCAAAGTATGCCACTTTGTATTGTGCTACTGTGATATTTCTCCAGAAGCTTTCAGTGCTTTGTAAGCATCTGTCATTGTGATTTTGGGAACCTGGTCAATCGCATCTGATGTCCATTCCTTGTGTTTTGACTCACTTTATTCTCATCAAGTGGAAGAGGTGAATAGGTGACAAAATGTTCGTTCTTCCATTTCCTATGGTCACTGTGTCTCATCCTTTACACATGCTTTGGGAGTAAAAATGACTGAAAAACTCTGATATATTTGCATATTTTTTCCTCTGTGATGCTCTCTGATCTAAGTATGTGGTATTATTTCTCTGCTATTTTTAAGTTACACTTTTTCAGAGCTATCAGTACACAATACTTTTTTGTCAGTTTTGTGCGTTATGTACCTGTCAGGTCAACTAAAGTACATCCATTTGTAATCTGACCAATATCCTTTGGGCCTGGCCCCTCATCCTGTGTTGTGTGTTTGGCTTTTCTACCATATATCTAATTTTTTAGCTTAGCCACGTAAATAGGCTGTGCCTGTGTGGCCACATTAAACTCCCCATGTCCTCTGTGTGGCCATACTTAAACTCTGTTCTGTGACAAGCCGCAGGTAATTTGTAACCAAGTTTCCAAGAATTTTTGTAAGAAGTCTCTATATGCCTTTTCCCTACTGGTTAGGTCTGCCAAAGTATCCCTTGTTCTCTGTCAGGTGATTTACTCTCAGTTAAAATATATTCCTCATTTTGTGTTTGGAATGCAATCTGGGGCACAGTAGGCCCATCTTCCATCTCTCAGGCAGCCTGTTGTCTTTTCACGCTCTTCTTCCAAAACGCTGTAGATTCTTTTAACTCCTGTTGCTCTCTCAGTGTGCAGCTTGTTTGAGTTCTCTTACTGTGTTATACAGCCTGGACTTCCCTGTAGATCATGGAACTGGAGAAAAAGTAATGTTGGAATGACATGTAGAGGTCATTTGGTCTCATCCTTTGTGCTGAGCGGGGCCAGATTTGAGGTTATATTGAGTTGATCACTCAGAGCCTTTCTAATCTAATTTTGTCTTCATCTCCAGAGATGGAGATTCCCCACCTCTCAGAGACCCTGTTCCAGTGTTGAACTACCTCCCAGTGATTGCTCCTTTCCCCCTCTCCCTGATACCTAGTGAGATTTCTCATTATTACAAGTTATGCCAGCTGACTCTCCCCATTACTGTGCAGTGCTGGAGAGACTCTTCATGTAGCTGAAGCCAGAAATACTGTCCCTTAACCCTCTGTTAAGACTGCTCAAGCCCAATTCTCAGCCTTTCATTTATCACATGCTTCAGTTTCTTAATCATCCTGGTGCCCCTCCGTTGGTCTCACTCCAGGAGCCCTGAAGTGATCCCACAAATTGCAGGCACGATCTTGTAAGTGCTGAGTAGAGCATGTTAATCTCTTGCATTGATCTTCTGGCTTCCTTTCTTTTAATACAGCCCAGTACACAGCTAATCTGCGCTCTTGAAGGCAACTGTTGAGTTATTTTTAATGTGGTAACCATCAGAACCCCAGGTCCTTCTCTATGAAGCCATGGGAATGAATTTACTGTGGTAAATGATAGAGAATTAAATAAGATGGTATTATATGTTCATTGTCTTAAACTGTATTTTGGGGTTTTGAACTTTGTTTCCAAGGAATTAATGTTAATCTTCTGTGCAATTTTTTTTTTCAGTATTTTTTTTACACCTTCATTTTTAAGCTAAGGCTTAGTAAATACTTTTAATGTCCAGAACAGTTGTTATTCTCCTATGAAGTATTTTAGAGCCATTATTTTCTGGGCAATAATAATCATTCTACAAAGCACGGTATCAGGACATATCTAACAAATGCTCCTCAATATTTGGAGTCCAATGTGAGACAACTAAGGGCCTGTTCAGATATGTAAAAATGTCCTGAAGACACAGCATTGGATTTTAGTGTCAGGTTTTATTGGAGTGTTTTCCCCCCATTTTGTTATCACTGCAGAAAAAAATTGAACTAAATGAGTCAGCTGCATTTTGATATAGCTTGTGCTTCATTTCTGTGTTTATTTCCTAACTTCTAATGTACTATTTCTGTGCAGGTCCCTTGAAATCTGTTAGCAAGAAGGAAAGAACACAGCTGGAGTTTTGAGGCTCCCAGAGTAAATTTACAGGCTTTGGGGAGTAAGATATTCTTTCTAGCAAATTGGGTCTGTTTGATTTGAAATTCCATGAAGAGCATCAGCAAGAGAATATCATGGAGCTGCTTTAGAAGCCTCTCCCTGTGTTGCTTGTAGAGATGTAAAGCTTGGAAAGCTCCAGGTATCCCCATGCTGGGAGGTAGGCGGCAATGCAGCATCTTTGAGTAGAAAATACTGTTTTCCTGGCTTTCTAAGAGGATATTATTCTGCTTCACCACTGGTGTCTATTTTGTAAGTGTCAAAATGAAAGTAAGCTGCTGCTTATATTTGAAGTGACAGCCCTTCCTCTCTTACCACCCCTTGCATCCTGGCATTTCCCATGTCAAAACCCAAATATCTTTCTAGTTTTGTGCTAATGATTATAGGTTCCACTTGACCAGAATGTGAAGATCAAGTTGATTTCCCCTCTGGAAGCAAGGCATCCTGCTGGATTCTAAATCAAACAGAATTCTTTCCCTACCCCATCCAAAAAGCAATTAAGTGTAAATATGGCAAAGGATGACAGAATTAAAATCTGTCATGCGTACAGGTGCTAAAATAGTGCAAAATCAAAAAGGTAGCCCTGTTGCTGTCTGTACTGCCAGGCCCAGGTTGTCAGCTGCTATTTCTGACTTCCATCATGGAAATACAGGATCATCTCCTTCAGGAAGTCAGTGATCCTTTCTGGATATGTATTCCCAATCTATATTGTTAATTGTTGCTCTGTTCTGATACGACGCCTTAGTTGTCAACAAGGAAGTGAAACATAACTTTGAAACATCATCAGACACAATCTGTGTGACATTCTGTCACTTAAAGGTAATAGTAAAGGAATAGTAATTCACAGCCAGTATATCAAGGAACTGTATGTAACCTAGCTTTTGTCTGTACCAGTTCCTAATAACCTTTTTGAATTTTTAGTGGATGGCTAAGGGGGATATTGGAAACAAGGTGGTCATTCCATTATGCTTGGAAATCCACTGATTTGGGGGGAATGGGTAAGCTAACTCAAAACCCACCTGTCGCTTTGTTGCTGCCGTTTCAGCTGTAGCCCTGTACTGTGCCCAGTGCTGGGGTGGATGTGGAAGGGTGATGCCCATGGTGCTCGCTGTGGCAGCGGCGCTGGGTTTTGTGCGCCAGCGCATCCAGCGCTGGGGACTTGGCTGCTGGATCCCGTGGCAGGAGGACGGCTGGGTTCTGCAGTCTGTTAATGATATTTTCAAATGATAACCCTTCAGATTTAGCTTTGAAGTTCAGGAACGGGGTGGAATTGTTAGTAATACTGACAGGTGCCAGCAGAGGGCATTTGGAAACTTGGCTTTTCTGCTCATTTATCTTCTGACAGATTCGGGCCCCTGTGCAATTTCTGTGTGAGGCTGATGGTGTCTTCTGTGTTGGTACAGACCTATGGCGAAGGCAAAACTTCGGGGTTTACTGCTTGTTTTGGTCTGGGTTTGGTTAACATACAGAATATCAGCAATAAAATATGTATTTCAGATTAATTTCCAAGTTAGAAGAAAGTACTGAACCAGAAAGCCAGGAAGCTCCCACTTTTATCAGGAGGGAGTATTTGGGTGTGAGGTTGATAAAAGGCCAAGAGAAAGGAAGTGAAGAAACATCATATTATCTATATTCCTCCCAGTGTTTGTTATTTATAAATTAGCAATCTAAACTGGAACATCATTGCTTGATATGAATGATCACATTTAGGTAGTAATTAAAGCTCTTCTGCCCTAATATCACCAGCATAAGGCAATCATTTCAGACCAATCCTCCATCTTGAGTACCAAGAACATTGCATGCACAGGTGTAATAAAAAGTGACCAAATAGTGACTCTTTGTGTTCATGACCAAAAATCCAGTTGCATTTCTATTGATTAGGGCTTTTGTTACTTGCAGTGGGGTATGTGAAATGGTGCAGTACACAAAAGGTCTCTCACCAGCAACAGATTTGGAAAGAGCTGTTGTTAAAACCCAGATCAATGAGTAAATGTACAAAGACATTCAAGCATAAGATCATTTAATAAAAATGCTTTTTTGTTCTTGCGCTTTGATCAAGTAATTCCTATCCATCGGCTTTGATTCAGGCTCTGGCAGCATCTTTCTTGAAGAGACTTTCACTGGACTTTTAAAAAAGATTGTCTCATGGGGTGTGCTGGTGAAACCAACTGAAGCACATTTCTCACCTTTGAGATATGATAAAAGGCTTTAGGACTGTGAAGCTATGAAGGCTTTCAGCTTTTTTACCTCTTTAGAAAAAAACTAATAAAAATTGGGGAAAAGTATTTTTTAAGCTGTGTCAAGATACATTAAGTGGACTTGTTTGTGGTTCCTTTGTTTGCTGCCGTGCATGCTAAAATATTACAGATGTGAATTTTAATGTAAGGGTTGGCTTTACTCTATATACTAAGCAACTACATTTGGAGATAATTTCCTCTAAATATAATTTGTCTTAAGGTATGATTTATGCTGTAAATAGGATTTATGAAACATGTCTTGGAAAAGTGGTTGGAACAAGATCTTTCTGTGAGCCAAAAAGAGACTATTTTATAAGCGTCAGTAGCAAAGAAAGAGTAAAAGGAGCAGCTGGAGGGTACATTTATTGATATTTATTTCATATATACTTTACTTGCTATAGCATCCACTGCCAAAATCCACCTGACACGTGCTCGTATTTTGTTGTATCCCTGTGGCAGAGCTGTCCTTTGGTCTTTGGAAAAATGCTAGCTTGTTAGTGAATATTAGTTTGTACTGCAGTCTCTGCCCACACTGCATTGTGCTTCTACCTGCACATGTTATGAAAGAATTCTTTGACTCAATCTGAAATAGCATGCTGAACCCCTAAACTTGATTAACATTTGGGTGCTTGTTTACACCTTTTCAACATATGTATGTATCAGTGATAAACAGTGAACCCTTCCATTTTGGAGACTTGTCATTGTGGCTGATCAACTTGTTCCCTTCTTGCAAACGTACTTGACTGCGTTGAGAGTGGGGCTGTTGAGAGAGGAAAGCCAGAGCAGGGCTTGGGAAGACTCTCTGCAATTTACTCAGACCTTGAACAAGTGGCTCCAGTGCTGTGGTTTTGCATCAGCATGACAGGAATGCAGTAGCTGCCACTCTGGAAAAGCAGTAGGTTTTGGAAATAGGAAGTTGTTCTGTACTGCTTGCCCAAATCCAATGAAATTCTTGGCTTTGACCGTGTGGCTAGCAGCTCCTTTTGGTATGTGATTTTTTTTTTTAAGCAAAGCTAAAATACTCCCTATGTGATGACAGCGTGTCTCACTCCTTTTCACTATCACCACCTGTCCATACTGTGTTTCCCCATTTCTGTGGTGTTTTCTCTCACTTCTACTGAGTGCTATCTGTTAGTGAACTACTTCAGGACAATGCCAAGATAATAGAAATGTTGCAGACCTCCATTTTCAGACCTGTCTCACAGGAATCAAATCAACACATAGGTTCTGATACTTGTCCTGGTTGAAGTGAGTTTTCATCCAGATGAGGTAATGACTGAGCACAGAGTAAGTAACATTGGAGAGACTAACTGTATGTGATTGCTCTTCTAGTAAAAGCAGAAAACACTTTAGTGAAGATTAGTAGTTGTTATAGTGGTAATTAACAGTAAAATTAGAAAAGCTCGTTCATGGTACCCACTAACACCATTAAAAAGCATCTTAGCATACTTTATGTGTTAACAAGTTTGTGTTCATGTCCCTCTGCTCATAACCATATGTCAGGTGTGTGCTGGGTACCTCCTCCGTGTCATTATCATCATGCTGTTCTTGCTGCTGTCATAGAGCATGCCCATCTGTAATAGTGCTGTGCTGCTACCTAGAAACCTCGAGAAGCTGATGAGAGATAGTATAAGCAACAAAGGGCTGGAGAGCAGAAGCTGAAGCACAGGGATTGAATGATGTACCCAGAACTGGAGGATTGTGTAAGAAATGGAATGGCTGAATTGGCTTCACTATGAAAGCCTCTGTAAATTTTAGGGACAAAGTCTTAGTCCTTTTTGTTGTTTCATGTGCAAAGTAGACTGACCCCCAACTTTCCCTTGCTTCTTTTCTCAAAAGGTCAGATCTAATCCTCTTGTTCAGCACATCAGGAGGCACATCAAGGTTTTTGAACACCAGAGGATCAGTACAGAAAGGCAGCTGTCAGTAAAGTAGCTGCAGATGTCTGATATTTAGCTCTTTCGCATTTACAGGGAGGTGACTTTGTTATTCTCCAAATGAAAAAGTTTCTCTGAAGTTTGCTTATGTGCCCTTCTGTCTCATAGGCAGACCTCCTGCTGGCATCAGTGTGTGCTAGATTGGCCCACCTAGGGAGAAGGAAAAGAACATTAGAGTTTTGGAATAAGCGCTAGCTGAGCTGATAAATCCCAGTAGCTTTCTCCTTGCCATGGCTGTGTTGGTCCTTACCCTAAGAAGTCATTCCTCCTCTTACCTGTTTGATGGAAATTTCCATGCAGTATTGCATTGTGCTACTGTCCTGGGCAGTCTTTGTTCAGACCATGTGTTTTCCAAAACACTTTGAGAAACATAAAACAGAGCTGTGATGAACAGCCTGATATGGAATAAACAGTAATACTGAGCAGCAATGGGAAGCTATAACAAAACATATACTTGGCAGCAGCGTTGTGCTACCCCTTTGCCTGGAAGGAAAGTTAGATCTAAAAGACAGATTCTCAGATGAAGCTGGCTCTGGTAGGTGGATTGGCAGGTAGCAAATAACAGTGGGGAGTGACTTCTGGCCCTTCCTGGCTGCTTGCCTTGAGAGGGAAAGCACGACTGTTCTCCCAGATGGAGGAGCAGGAGGGAGTCCAACACTGTGACACGTGAGGGTCCCCTGTCGATGCTGAGGCCAGGCTGGCAGCTGATTCTCCAGCGAGGGTGCTGACAGCTTGGGGGAAGGGCATCTCACCTGTGCCCCAGCAATATCAACTCTGTGAGCTGAGCCTTGGCAGGCAGAGCTCAACTGAAATGGATGAACAGAGCCCCTGCTCAAAGCAAGGGAGAATTCTGAGCAAATCCCAGGGCATGGTTCAGAAATTCTGCTGCAGATACTTCTTACTGCATTAACAGGAATGAAAAAGGCAGCATATCTGTGGGGGAGAAACACTTCAGCAGTGGTGCTTACCTGAGTGGAAGCCTCTGCAATTTTAAGATGGCTGGCTGGGTTCTCAATTGGTGCAAACATCCAGTGCTTTTGATTTGCTTGTAGTTAAGTTGTTCTGCAGTGTCTGAGACTCTTGCTTACACATCTGAATCATGACTGAGGAGCTTGAGCCCCTGAGGGATTCGTAACTCAAAGGTTAATTAGCATATGGGTTAAAAGCAGATGTAGTTTAAGTGAACAGTGCTTCAATGCTCTTATCTAGAGAGATGTTTGATCTTGATTCTAAAGAAGAAAAATGAGCTGGCAAGTTGCCGCTCATCTCTGACGAAGTCCAACCCCAAAATAAGAAGTTTTAAAATAAATATAAAAACCTTTAAATTAACTATTTCTCAGGGGCATCAGTGAAGTTCTTAAGAATCTAGCTTTTTGTGAAAGTGTATACACTGACACATACTTGTTAAAATATATTCCTTATAAGTGTACATCCAGAATCAACCTGAATCGTTTGAAAGGTCCAGGGCATAATCCAGTTTGGGAAAAGAAACTGTATGTAAAACCAATGTTCCCTAGAAGAATAGCAAATTGTGAAGCAAATATTTGAAACAATTGTTCCTTCTGTGACTAAAATGTTTATACTATACTTGTGAGGGGCAGATTGTCACATGCCTAGAAGGAAAACTGGCACCCATCTTCCACTGCAACCCATCTTCCCTCCCTATTTAGTACATTCCTCAATTATTTTTCCATTAAAAAGATACACTGATAAAACTGAGTCATCTCATAGATAACCTGTAAATGGCAGCATGAGACTTAGTCACCACAGCATGTACAGTAATTGGCTGCGCTGAAAGTCTGCCTTGTAAATACAAGATCATAGTTGATTTGTTGTGTTAGGAATTTGGGGTTTTTTTGCCTGCAATGCCAAAAGCTGTTGCCATAAACACTACAAAGTGATGATTTGCTTGCTGTCAAGTCACTCTGGGTATTTACTATGCTGAAATCCTTGCCTCTCTATCCCTCTCCTTTGCACACAAAGTGAAAAATCTGAGAAGTAGGAGCGTTGTTTTCTTTCCCCAAAGAGGTGAGAGCTGTGTGAGTGAAACTGATTTCCACAAGCGGCCATCAGAGGAATCTGCACAAATAATGTGTCGCAGCTAAAGCCCTTTGCCAAACCTCTTCAGTGCTGGAGGAGCAGCAACCTTCAGGGCTGTTTGGAATGGAAACATGGGGGGTTTTAGAGGCGGTGCACTTCTGGGTGTCAAAAGTGCTGGGCCTGCTGACCTCTGTACAGGGACTGACCTGCCTGTGGCCTCTGATGTGGTTTGATGGAGAACCTCTTCCAGCTCCAGTGAGAGCAGGCGGTGATTCTGGTCTCTTGCTGCTTCATGGGGGTCACCTGGAGTCTGGAGCAGACCCAAATCCTCCTGTGTTCCTGCCTTCTTGGAAGGGGATGATGTCCTGGTGATGGATGTGAGGTACAGGTGCTGTTAAATAGGTCCTTTCCCCCTACGGTCTTTCCTTTTCAGTCACAGCTGTGAAGCCTATGTGGTTGTCTTGTAAGTCCTGTGGTTTCATGACAGCTCAGAATGTTACGACAGCAACAATGCCTGTTCCAGAGTTTCCCCCTTGTAAAATCCTTATTTAAAATCCTAGCCATCAAGCAGTCTACTTAGGTAATTGTCAGAGCTTCTCATGCCATGTAATTAGGTTTTGGACAGCATTCGGATGCCTTTTCAGGAGTGTGTAAGGGTGTGTGTGGAACTGCATCTCTTCTTCCCTGTTACCACAAAAAATGCATCACACTTCTGGCTGGCTCAGACAGAGCTACAGACATCATTGCAATAGGTTGGGTGGAGGATTTAAGATTAGGAGCTTCTGTAACCTGATCCCACAGAAAAACCCTAGCCAGCCTTGCTGCTGGTGCAGGGATTTGTTCACAACTGGCTGAGGATGACCGAGGGGATTCTTTTAATCTCATCAGCCTGCTGTTAGACGCTTGCTTGTTGCAGCCTAATAACTCTGTCCTGGAAGCACAGGCAGCCCTCAAATGAAGATCTCTGTGTTGGGTAGGAAGGATAAGGCTTCAGCATCATGGATTTGAGAGAGCCTTGCTGTTCACTACCTCTGATGCACATACACACACAGAGTTCAGGTAATCAAACTCCTTCTCAAATGTTCATGCACTGCACAGAGCTGCCTGTCTCTGCCTCTGACTGACTGAGGTGGGAATAAACCCCAGAGCTTCAATGATCTTGCAAAAAAAATCCCCAAAAATGTGTGTATATACAGGTATATATTTTTTTCCTGGGGAAAATGCCAACATGCTGCTTCAAATTTTGAGGCATTGCCATCCTGGGTGCACTCTATTGAATTTTGGGGTTGTTTTGTTTTTAAAGCCATGTCATAGAAATTAATGTCAACATGAAAAGTGTTTTTGTTTTTTGCTTCGATTGTAATAACAAAAAATAATCTTTGAGATCCCCTGAATGCTCAAACATTATTGCAGCATCTGTGCTGTCCTGATTCATCCTAAGGTTTTCAGTAGCAGCTTAGTGGAAGTAGAGTAAAGCATGGCCCTCATTGGCACCTCTCTTCTGTCAGAACTCAGCATGGTCAAAAAAATAAATCATGGGAAGCTGTTGAAGCTAATTCCTTTGTGCTACTGTCAGACTGTGAAGAAACAGTCCTATAACATACACAAAAAAATCTTCATCTGCTTTTATGGCACTTCAAGAAGTGTAGACAAGCAGTGATCCAGGATTGAAATGTTTCTGTTAGAGGGATACAGGCTCCATCAACAAAGTCCTTGTGTGGATGATTAAAGCATGCCAGGAGGAGGTTCCCTGCCCAGCCATTTCCTGTTGTGGTGTACATCTCTTCCTTACTAAATAGTGGTTCTGTGCCCATAACTTTGTGCCCTTATCTGCAGCCCCTTTCAGGACTGGGGAGGCCCAGGTGAGATGACTGCTGGGTTACATGCTCTGCTCATTTCTGGGAACAAGAGCTGCTTCTCTTGGAATTTCATTGTCTGTAGGAGCCAGCCTCCTTTCTCTTGGTTTTTCTCCAGCAACCTCTGATTGACCACGTCTCAGATATGCCCAGGGATTCTTGCAGTTGTCTCTTCTGCTTTTGATTTAAGAGAGCACTTTTAAGTGCAGTTCATCTTTCTAGGTGATAAGTAAGAAGGGGAGATGGAAGCAGGCTGTGCCCTGAAAAGTGCAAAATCTGAATAGGAAAGGCAGAGGAAAAAAATGGTTTTCTTGTTGCTAAAAGCTGGGGCCATGGAGAGATTTACAGCTATTCTCTACAGTTACATGTGGAGTCTGGCAGAGGGCTGGTTGAAATTCTATAGTAGCTCCCACTGATCTGAGGCTCCAGGTCTATCTACCAGCAGCAGCCTGTTCTTCTTCCCAACAGGCAATGCTCTACCCCTTCCTCACTGCTTAGCGGCTTTCTGCGGCTCCAGCCCCCCAGATCACTCTCCAGCAGGATTTCCCTGCCATTTGTGCTTCCCTGGCACTTCTTAGGAGCTTGGGACATCGTGGCCTCGCATACTATTTTAGCTGTCTGTCGGTAAGAACTGAAACAGATTGTAAGGTTTGATGCAAAATTGCATCAGAGCATTAATAGGTGGGGCCAGATGATTTTGACATAATCCCTTTGACAGGGTGGGTAAATCCCACCTGGTGTTTGGCAGGAGCAGAGGGAAGCCTGCAGTTTGGTATTTCCCTGCTGGGGAAAGCAGCCATAAAGGAACATTGCCAGGCTGTCCTCAAACCAGATATCTTATTATTGAGAACCACTGGGAGTCCAGGAAGAAAAGAGGATGCTTTTGAAGTCACGTCTGTCTGTTTATGAGCTTCACTAAGCAGCAGAGACCAGACTGTCCCGTGGGCCAGGGAACGGGGAACCTCCTGTGTAATTCCTCTGATCTCTAGGTTTTGTTATGTGGATGTTGTGGTCTGTAGTTTAGGATTAAAAAGACCAAAGATGATTTAAGTATGGATTTCATTCTGCTGATTGTGTCATCGTCCACAGATGTGGAGCCAGCCAGAGTGTATCAGACCCTTCATCAACTAATTAACTTGAGTTGTCAAGCTGCAATCAGTGAGCTGCTCTCATACTAAAATAATAATGATAAATTCCTCTCATCTGAAGCTGTCAGCTTCCAGCTGCAAGAGGCTTGAGTTTGCAGGGTCTGTAACTTGCTCCATGAAGGAAAGTCAGATTTGAAACTCTGTCTTGCCAAAGCCAACTTGAGCTTGGTTCCCTTTCGTGCAGAGTTTGCTGCTGGAGCAGCACCTAAGGCCAGGCCAGGATATTGCTGGGCTCATAGCAGGACCAAAGCTGCCATCAGACTACCACATGCAGCAGTGAGTCCTACCTGTTTCAAAGAGACATTTTTCTTTTCAATTGCTTATTGAGGACCTGATTTGGTTTCTTTTTGGGTTGCATTTAAAAAAAAATGTCTGTAAGGGGTGTGCTTCTCTTAAAATTCTTCCCGTTGTTTTGTTAGGCAAGAAAGGTACTACACATTTCACTGCAGGACAGGGTCTAAGACTTGTCTGAAGGAAGAGGTGTCCAGGATGCCTTTGGCACTGCTTGTCTGCCCCACAGAGCTGCAGGCCAGCAGGGACCCCTTGCAGGCTCTGGTGGGGATGTCAGCCCTTCTTTCCTCCCAGTTTGTGGCGCTTTAATGTCCTGTCACATGTGTCCTGTCATGCTTGTCATACCTATCCTGTCTTAAGCAGACCAATAAAGAAATTCTATTCCACACTGGTAAAGGGAATATTAGACTCAATCCTCCTGCCTCTATCTTGCATAAAAAATTGAATGCCACCTCTTCTGAGTATGACCACTTATAGATGTGATTTTTTTTTTTTTTTAAGTGACTGGCTGCATAAGAATTCCAAGCAAAATGGAAGCAAACAAAAATTACTTGTTTGGCTTATCCAGATGGACTTGGACCAAGGAATTTGTGTAGTCTTCTAAGAAATAATAATTAGTTTTTACTGCAATGAATCTCTTTGCACAGTGTAAACATCACAAATAGAAATTAAAAGTACAGTTTACCCTACAGCATAGGCTGGGGTGACACTTATAAAAGGCTATAAAGCATCTTAATTAAAGTTTTGTGGCTCATAATCATGTGTTATTTAAGATAAATATCATTAGCAATACCAGTGCTATGCAGAAGCTTAATATGCTCTTTAGATATCTGGAAATACATGTAAAATAAATATTTTTCTAAGGAGGTCTTTTTTTCCCTATCAAATAAGAAATCCTGTTTAAAGGCAGGAATGCAGAATACAAAAATCAGGAGACCTGGTTTTTCTTTGTGCAATCCCTGTCATTTCTGAAAATCATCATGGAAAAGATTTGTTTTCCTGTGGAAAAGCTCCTTTTCAGATGGCTTCTTGGTGATTTGATGCAGAATAATTTTTTAGTGTATAAATCTGCCTTCATAAACATCCTCATAAATATAACACAGCAAACAAACTGCTTGGAGGTCAGACTGCAGAAGAGGTTGACCTTGCATTTTTAGCAGTTTAGTGTATGCTAGAGCTTACATTTAGCAGGATTAAATTTTGCAAAGGTCCTGTGACAAGTGTTTATTACGGAGTGGGAATGTCTGAAAGCCTACTACAGATTATTAGGAAACACTGAGCACAAATGCTCAGGTGCAATTTAGGCACAAATTTGATGTTGATTAAATGCAGAATCTTAGGCAGTATGGAAAACAGATGATGACTTTAAAGACTAAACAAATACTTTGGCAGTAGCTTTGCAATGAGCATCTGAATTCAGGCACCGATTATCTTTCATTCTGTATCTCTAAAGCCCTAAGTTATATCCTTATTTCTGTCCAAACAAAGCTTGCATGATTAAAGTTACATAGCATTAAGCGCCTTAATAAATAGGGGTGAGTTTCTCTTTTCTTTTTTTTTTTTTAAGACATCTTGAGTTTGCTGGACTAGAGCTTCTGGATTATGTTTGAGTAACTGAATTTAGGTATGTTTTACAGAAAGGATATGACTCCTGTATTGCCTTAAAATACAGGAGCATCTTCTTTTTGTGCAGAGGTACCCTTAGGAACATGAGTTTAATTACAGATTTTGACAGTGACATATAAAAAGAGCTGGATTGTGGTGATGTGAAGAAGTAAATACAAATATATGGTTTCTAGTGCAGGTGATACTTTTATTCTAAAAGAACACTTTTATTTCAAGCATTATCACTATTGTACTCGCTAATATGCCTATTAGGACTGTAAATCCTAGGCTATTGGTTTAAATTGTTGACTTGTATGCATTTTCTGTTCAAGTATGTATTTAAATGTGCGTCAAGTTATTTTTGACTGTTCACTGTTACAAATACTGAGAATAGCAAATCAGAAAGCCTAAGCTTGTGTTCCTGCCCAGAATTATTTAAATTTTTTGGTTTTTAGTATCAGAAGCTCCATTTTTACTTGAATGGTAACAGAGATGTCAAGGATAAGAGATCCACTGCTGTTTAGTTTTACTGTGTGGGATGATACAACTCTGGTGATTTCATACAGCATTAAGAAAAGAAACAATAGGTGTTAATCTAATGTATAAGAAGATACATGGTCAGTCGCATTTTCCTTGTACAAGTTCTTTACATTTTAACGTTGATATATAAGTATCACATAGTGGTTTTGTTTATTATTCCCTTTCAAATACTCTTTAAATTTGTTGGAGGCTCTTTTATATTTCGGTTTTTTAATTTTAAGCTCTCTCCAACACACCTTTGGATTTTGGAAGGGGAGCCGAAGGGAGCTGTGAGCAAATTGAGGACTTTTGGCTATGAAGAGAAGGATGCAGGGCCTGCAGTGCAGCAGCAGAGGTCACTTCCCTGGCCAGCCCTGGGGCCTTGGCATGCTCGCTCACATGTGCTGACTGAGTTGTTGGTAGGAGATCTCCTCACCCCATTTCAAACCCTGTTCTTTTGGCTGAAGGCACCTCCCAGCCAGCAGATCTGTGCTCAGGGAGGAATTCCTCCTGCTACAGCAGCACATGCAGAGTCCAGCTTGATTTGAAGCCTTTGAAACACTGCATTTCTCCTGCCTATGTCCAGTCCCACTTGTGAAAGCACTTTTAATGAGGGCTTACGATTTTAGTACTTGAATATCTCAAAGCAGTGAAAACTGTGGTTGAGTTCTCAGTTGAAATGAGCTCTCTGTGACCTGATTCTCAAATGTTCTGAGCACTCGCTCGGGTGCCTGTGAGGTCAGTGAGCGCTTCTGGGCCTTCATTGCTTTGGAAATGGAGCTGAAGTATGGTTATGTGAACTTCGCTTCATGCTCATATGCGTGCAAAACCTCCGTCCTGTTTTTAAGGATGCAAGACAAGACGAGAATCCATTTTGAGTCTCCAAGGAAAAAAATCCATAAAGATGTTAAAAGGCAGACACTAGTTAGTGAACATTATTGAATCTTTGAGTTGTTCTAAGTAATTTGTTTTGTCTGCTTCTGCTTTCACAATAACTTTCTCCTTTCATCGGAACTGTGCAGTTTAAAGATTTTCATGCCTGATTACTTTATGCTTGACAGAAAGATCCTGAGTACCACGTGTGTGTTTGAAGAGGTGTTTCTTTGAACGTCAGCTGCTCTCTCAGGTTAGAGAAAGTAACCTGATTTTAAGAAAACTAGCACATAAATTGCATCTGTGCTGCGAGGACCTGCTGACACCGCAAAGATAGGTCTTGACAAAAGTTTTATTTGGGCTACAACTCTTCTTGTACAACATGTCAGATGGGTGCTTTATTTCTGCTCTTTCATTCTTTATTACTGAGGACATTAGTAGGGAAACAGGCTTTCTGCTTCTTCAGGAATTTGCAGACTGGCACAGCAATAATCCTCTCCTGTGTATGGCTCAAATATGCAGAATTTTCTGGAGAAACAAGGGATCTCCTTACTCTAAAATTTTTACTATTGGACAGAAGAAATCATTAGCAAAAAACGGGATGACAAAAGCCCAGAAAGCGTAAGTGGTGAGGGTGCTCTGTGGTGCAGAGTTTTGGGGGCTGATACCAGATAATTTCTCAAGAGATTTTATTTGTGTAGTGTGACTTGGCACCAGCTCTTCTGCGTGTATGTACGCTCTCAGCACTGTTTGAACACACAGATGCTCCAGTATGGGTGAAGGAAATGCCCCTAGCATGAGTATATACAGGAATAGCAGTGAGTCTGAATGCACAGGCAGAGGTGATGGCAGCAGTTATGCAGATGGGAGCACGTAAAGAGGAATGAGGTTTCTGCAAAGTTACTTGTGCACAGGCTTAAATAAAGAGCATTGCAAATCATACCTAGAATATTTTCTCTGTGTCTATGATTGTTATTTCCATAGCAACTAATTATGCTATAAACCAAAGATCATGACTTCAGGTGACATTTGAGCAGAAGGAGATGAGCTATTAAGTATTGAAGATTTTTTTTTAATGTAAATTTCCTTATTTATAAAGAAAAAAAAGAAAGAAAATGAAAAAACCAACCAAACAACAAACCAACCAGCCCTGAAGTCTGCTATATAAGTGAAATTGCTTGTGACTGGAATGTGTTTCCAATGTTTTGTTGGAGGCATCAGTAAATATTACAAGCAGTTGTAGGTACAGCTGTGAATATCAGCAGATTTTTGTATTAGCTGAGAAAATCTCTAGAATGTCTGACTATCTTCTCCTGCTCGTGCAATCCAGAGCTCAACCTCTTTCCAGCAACTAAAACCTTTTACAGATACTGAAATTGGACGAGCAGGGACCCTGGAAAGAAGAGGGAAAGTCTGGGTTCTTAGGTGTGTGATAAGTTTGAGGTTACAGTGAAGCATACTATCTTCTGCTTCACTTATTAAAAGCATTCCTATTTCTTTAAAAAACAAAAGATTCTAGAGATATCCTAAGCTTACAGCCCCGTGATCATACTGTGAGGCAAAGGACCTGCAGCCCGGAGTAGAACTGATATTGCTTGATTTACCTGCTTCTTAGGGGGCTGCTTTAACATGTCTGGCATTTGGTTCAGGAGGTGGCTTTATGGCTCCCCTCCTGACCCACTTGCACCTTGCTTTAAGTCTTTGGCAACATGTGCAGACTCATTGCACTATGTGAATTTTTAGGAGAGAGCAGGATTTAGGGAGGAAACCTGTTGATTGCTGCTTGAATTGACTTTGAATGTTTCCAGGGATGGGGAATCTACAATCTCTTTTGGCAGCTTCCTCCAGTATTTCATCATCTCATTGCAAAAAAATTTTTCCTTATATATAGTCTGAATCTACCCTCTTTTAGTTTAATAACTTTACCCCTTATCCCATCGCTACAGATCCTATTAAAAAGCCTCTCTCCATCTTTCTTTAAGCCCTATTTAGGTACTGAAAGGCTGCAACGAAGTCTCCCTGGAGCCTTTTCTTCTCCAGGCTGAACAACCTGAACTCTTTCAGCCTTTCCCATCAGGGAAGGGTGTTCAGCCCTCTGATTGCTTTTGTGGCTCTCCTGCGGACCCACCCCCAACAGGTCCATGTCTTCCTTGAACTGAGGATTCCAGAGCTGGGTGTGCTATTCCACGTGTGCTCTCATGAGAGCAGAGGGGCAGAAACACCCCCCTCAACCTGCTGGCCATGCTGACCAGAACCCCCAAGTCCATGTGGGCAGGGCTGCTCTCAATCCCTTCGTCCCCCAGCCTGTGCTGGAGGTAGACCCAGCCCAGGTGCAGCACCTTGGCCTTGTTGAGCCTCATGAGGCTTCCATGGGCCCACTTTTAGAGCTTGTCCAGATCCCTGTGGGTGGCATCCCATCCCTCAGGTGTGGTAACTGCCCTGCTCAGCTTGGTGCTGTCTGCAAACTCGGTGAGGCTGTGCTGTCCCCCGCTATGTCACTTCTGAAGACACTAAACAGTCCTGGGCAGGGTTGAGCAGAGACTGAAAACCTGAGGCAGCGTGTGGCTGTCAGGTAAAAAATCATATTCTCACTCTCCTTGCTTTGCTCTTTCAGTCATTTATATTCATGCAAAAATGAATATACTAAAGCAAACAAATCAAAGACTCCATCACAAGGCTTTTTTTCCTCCTCGCTGGAACAGCCAGCTTGGCCCTGAACTTTGGTTCACTTTCCAGTCAGAAGAGATACAGTTTTTATAAAACCTGCATCACTGAATCAAACATAACCAAACAGTAGCTGCAAAGAGTGCACTGGGTGAGGAAACAAGGATTTCCCTCTGGGCATGCTGCTGAAGAAAAAGACAGTCAGGGCCAGACAGGTTTGATTTACGCTTTTCTGTGGTGTTCTCTGGATGTACATGCAATTAAAAAGTTGAGCATCTGGAGTGTATTCATCAGTTGCTCGCCCTTAGCTGATTTCAGTGCTGTGGTGTGAAGCAAAGCTAGTAACTCACAAAAAGATCCCACTCCTGTAGTAATGTTTGATCTTAGTCATTTTGTTCACTGAAGCTACTGGGAATGACTGTCACCTCTCACGTGCATGCCTTTGCACACCCCTCTGTTGCAGAACAGGAGCAGTTGTCACATCCATACCCTGTTTTGTATAGTATTATTTCAGTAATACCTTCTTGCAGGGTTCTTTAAAATTTTATTTCATGGATTACTTCTTAACAAACTCTACTGAGGTTAATTCAAAGTGAGTTGTTTCATTAGGAGGATGGAGCAGGTATGCAGAGTTCCGAAGACAGCGACAGGAGGCATTAGAAGGGGGAAAACCAGTGCAACCATTAAAGGACTCATGAGACTAAATTAATGAGGAGGTGAATTAGTGCTACATTATGTGTGAGCTGAAGGCGCTGGTGTCTTGTGGTCGTGAGTGTTAAATCATGGAGGAAGAAGAGAAAGTGGTATTCAAAGTAGTGAGGGAGGTGGGAGCGTGGTGTGGGGTCTGTGGTGGCTGCAGCTCAGTGGGAGGTGCAAAGTGTGGGCTGAACAAGCAGCTGTGTGTCTTCAGGTGAAAGCCAAAGCTGAGCCTGCTCAGAGAAAAGGTGTGAGGGATAATGTAGTTAAGAGATCTGCCCCCGATGTCCAAACTTTTTACAGTTTATTGCCTGGAGTTCACCTGCTGTCATTAGAGTGAGACTGCTGTCTCTTCTCTTTCAGGGCCAGGGTTTTGGCTGGAGACAGTGAAGGGTTACCAGCCCTCTACTCAAAGTGGCAGGGACAGAGTTGTTATAACCTAAATGCTAGCGTGCCACCAGAATCAATACAAATTGAACCTCTGCTGGCGAGACTGCACAGTGCTTGCTTTCTTGTGTCGAGGAATCAATATGAATTGGCCACAGGATGGGAAGATAGAGATGCAGCTAGGGAGAGAAAGAATAGATGTTAAGCAGAGGTGAACAGAGGTCACTGGGTCTACTCTGTGATTTTAGGCTCAGTCATTAACAAAAAGTTTTGTGAAAGCTCTAATTCACCTCAGTCCCAGCTTGCCCCTTCCATTCACTTTACACCAGGGATGGGCTAGAGTAGAGTGCATCAGCCCTTCTCCTTTTGTTGATTTGCCCCCGTTCCCATGCAGGACATCACTCCCTCATGTAAGCTTGTCATCCAAGCTGCAGTTAGCCTGGTGGTGCAGCATTGCTGTCTCAAGGACTTCCCATTTAGACTAGTGATTCTGACTGGGTTTCCTGGTGTGGAAGATTTTATAAAAGAATGATTGTACTGTCTGTATCCCAAATGACTGTTTCTACTTAGCTGTAGGTATTGTCATGAGAAAGAACAGCAACTACTCGAGAACTACATTTTACACTAAAGTGCCTTTAAAAAGTTGTCATTTCCATGAGGTGTGCTACGGGATGATGGTGAAAAGAGGCTGGAGAAAAAGTACCCTTTATTGTAAGGGTTATGCAGGACCTCAGCCTTCCTCAAGCATTTTCTGCATCTGTCTGAAATATATCCACTGTGTGTTGATGTTTATTACTTTTTATTTAAAATAAACATTTAGAAACTCCTCCTTCTACCTTAGATCTTGGCTTTATGAATTATTCCACCCACACTAAAGACTTAATTCTCTTAAGAACTGATGATTTCCTGCCTTCAGGAAAGGTGAAAGCAGGTGATTTCTAACCCTTTTCTTATCCAGATAGCAGTGAGCTGCCTTTGGGCTTCAGTTGTCTAGTTTACGGTAAATATGCCAAATTCTCCTCTGTTAAATGCAGTACCATGGGCACCCTTGTTAAATAACAGTTATCTGACTTGTCACTGTTCCAGCATAATTTGTCTGCTGAGCTATACCCATTTTTTCTTTGACCATTTAATACAGTGCTCTGTGCACAGACATTTTTGTATAATGACAGAAAATTTAGAAAATATTTGAATAATTTTGAATTACTAAATTGATCTAGTTGGAATACAGGTGAGGAGAAAGGTGTAATACAGGTGAGGAAGAACTATTTGGTACCACAGGAAAAATTCATAATGTGAACTCTGACCAAGAACAGATCTCCTTCCATTGGACCATCTTTATGGGCTCAAGAAAGACTCCTTTAAGGGGGCAGAGTTCATATTGTGCAGGGAAGGGAGGGAAGTAGAGTTGAAAACTCTAATTTTAGAGCTAGGGGAATCAAAAAGTGGGAAGTCATCAAAGTTACTGAAACAGATGGTGCAGGAGTTATTTCCCCTGTGTTGTGTCCTCAGGTTCTTCCCTTCTAAAGCTTGCACTGGGTATGGCCAGTGTATTTATATTTGTGGAGGAAATGAAGAGAAATAATTAGACTCTAAGTTGGCAGTTTGTCAATTAACAGAATTAGAGGGTGGTTTGCAGGGATGAGCTGTCCAGGCTATGTGCAAAACCAGCTCATTTTACTTCTACTAAATTGTTCTTTAATGAACTGGTGCCTGTGTCTCTTGATTTATGCTGAGATGGGCAAGATGCTTCATGAAGGAAACCTGTTTGCATCTCGATTAATTCTCTGCTGGGCAGGCCTTTTTAAAAAAAAATGTTAGCCATTCATCTTTTGACTTTGTTCCAGGAGGTTACAGCCAAAATGAAAGGGCAGACAGAGGAGGAAGGCAGCCAGGAGGCCGACAGATAAGGAGGTGGCACATAGGGAGATCAGTGAGTTACTTGCGCAGGGAATTTGGGGCAAAGATGGTAAATGAGTCTTGCTTTCCCGAGTGTTAATACTGTAATCGCCTCAGTTTCAGTAAGATTTTTCCTTCCCGAAAAAGTTGTGTATGGCACATTTTCAACTCCTAACTGCCTGTGGGAGCTGTCAGATTTCAGGGAAGTGTTCCCCAGCGTCCGGAGCCTGGTGCCGATCAGTGCGTTCTGACAGGGGGACAAATGAGCTGCCGCACGCTGTGCCGAGCGATGATTCCGTGGCACCGAGCGAATGAGGAGCACGCCGGTGCTGGACCCGCGGCGGAACAAACGAGCCTTCGGGCAGGGGAGGCCTGTCCCGAGCCCGCTCCCCGCGGAGCACCCCCAGCGCTTCCCCGTGCGAAACCNCCGCGCGGCGTGTGCAGCCGGGGTTTTACATGGCATTTGCGAGCCCAGCGAGGTCACGGTTCTTTTTTTAAAAATTCTTTGCTCTGGGTACAGTATATCTCTCTCTGATTTTTGCTTCCCTGGTAGCGGGGTGGGCCGGGAGGGACGATCCCGACAGTGACGGGAATGTTTACTTGTGCAGAAGTGTTTCTCGTGTGGAAGTAACGCTGCTCCCTAACTCCTGGCTAAGCAGACTTCAGTTCGGCAACTTTGCTGCCGCACAGCACGCGTAACTCCTTGGCAGGATGGCAGACAAAAGAACAGCCGGTGCGAAGCAATAGGGGATTCCTAGCGAGGAGGAGGAGGAGGAAGGACGATCGCCAGCCTTTCACCCGACGGCTGTCAGAGCAGCAGGAGCGGGACAGCTGAAGCCACCATGCGCAGGTCCAGCACCGATGAGTCCACCTATCACAGGAGCCCTTCCCTGGACAGCAAGGATTACAGTTTCCCAAATGGCGCCTTCCGACGATACAGCAGCATGTATGGCGGCCAGTTTGGGGCTGCCAGCAACTCTTTTTTTGGATTTCATACCAACCCAGGCCCGAAGGCCACCAAGGCTAAGTACACGACCCCCAAGGGAAACAAGTACGTTGTCTTTTACCTGGATCTCTCATTTATTTTTCTCCTAGAACTGAAGAGGTGCAGCATGGCTCACAACTGCCTGCAGTGTATCAAGTACCTAATGTTTGTTTTCAATCTTCTCTTCTGGGTGAGTACACGTTGGGAATGGCGAGACGGTTGCTTTTGTGTCTGTTTACTGAGATGGAAGATGAACTTCTTGCTGTTTTTAAACTTAGGAGTTGATCAAAGTGACGTCTAGGCTACCGTTTTTGTGGCCTCATTAATTTGTGTATATAACCTGCTGAGGGTTTTCTTCATCCTCTCATTTCCTGGCCTTCAGCTGCATTTCAAAACTGGTAGAAGACAACAGAGTATGTTTACAGAGATCAGTTGCATGAATGCCTTCATCACTTTCTTCCAGTGAGAGCTGTACACTTTTTTTGTGCCCTTATCTTTCATTCTTATGTGTGTTTGCCTCAAAAGTTATGCATAGTCCTAGAGAAGTCACTGAGGCCATTCATGCTTGTAAGGTTGAGCACGTGCTTATATTTGTTGCTCTATTGCAGACGGCACACTTGGTACATCACAAGATCAAAACCTCTGTCAGGAATTTCTAGGTAATCATTCTCTGTTATTGTCAGTGGTGGGTCCTGGCATTGCCATTCCCCGTTGAAGATGTGGGTGGAGAGGGACCAGAGTGCTCCTCTCTGCTTCTGGGGCTGCTACTCTGTGGCAGGAGCTTATCAAATCGCTATGAGGCATGCGTGTGTCATCATCTTTTTAATAAATGACGTGGCTGTCAACAACAAGGGTGGCTGGGCACTTCACTCCTTTGTAATGGAGTGTAGGCTGTAGCTGAAGACTAAAGAAGCCTAGTGGGGGGGACCCACGTCACAAATGCTGTTTGTCCTGTAAAAAAGGGAGCAGCATGTTTGCTAGGGCAGGACAGGATTTCTAGTTCAGTGTTCCTTGTCCAGAATCGTACCTGGGAAGGTCTGTTACAGGTTCCTCAGGAGGTGCCTTTAAGTGGCTTGTTCCTCCCCAGTGGCTTAATGCTGAGGGAAATAAGGAGTACTGTGANCTCAGCAGCCCCCCGCCGCCAGGTCCGGGCTGGGCGCGGTGTCCCGGCGCTCGGGGTTTCGGGGCGGGGAGCCGCGGCCCGGGCGGGGCTGTGAGGGCCGGGCGGCGCCATTGGCGCGGCGCTCGGAGG